>APFE030098774.1:224191-262286 GCA_000404065.3 Pinus taeda | reverse complement strand
TATGACCGAAGAATATGAGTCTATTATGAAGAATGATGTCTGGGAAGTAGTTCCCAGACCCCAGGACAAGACAGTTGTTACTTCCAAATGGCTTTTCAAGATAAAGCATGCAACAGATGAAAGTACGGAATAGTATAAGGCTCGTTTTGTTGCTTGTGGTTTCTCCCAGAAGGAACGTATAGACTATGATGTGATATTTGCACCTGTTGCCAGGTATACGACCATCCGCTTGATCATAGCCCTTGTGGCTTCACAAGGATGGAACCTACATCAGATGGATGTTAATACCGCATTCTTGCACGGTTCGATCAAATAAGAGGTTTATGTGGAGCAACCCTAAGGATTTGAGATTTATGATTGAAAATCTCATGTATGCAGGTTGAAGAAGGCTCTCTATGAGCTTAAGCAAGCATCCCGAGCATGGTATGAGAGGATCAACAGCTACTTGATGAAGCTGGGATTCACTAGGAGTGAAGTCGATCCTAACCTTTACTTTAAGGTTGAAGATGATAAACCTCTAATACCGGTGTTGTATGTGGATGACCTCTTTCTAACAGGTGCAGACCCCCTCATTCTCAAATGTAAGAGGGAGTTGGCTTTTGAATTTGGAATGATAGACCTACAACTAATGCACTATTTCCTAGGACTTGAAGTGTGGCAGAAGCCAGGGGAAACTTTCCTATCTCAAGGGAAATATGTGGTGAAGATATTGGAAAGATTTGGTATGGTGGACTGCAAGCCTGTAACTACCCCGATGGAGCTTGACTTCAAGAAGTTAAGCGGTAGTGTTGTTGGACCTATTTTACGAAATGCTACTGAGTATCGGCAACTCATCGGAGCATTAATGTTCTTAGTGAACTCCCGTCCAGATATATGCTTCGCAATCAACACGTTGAGTCAACATATGGTTGAACCCCACCACATACATTAGATTGGTGCCCAGAATCTGTTGAGAGATCTTCGTGGCACTACTACTAATGGGTTAAGATACACTGCCAGAGATGTGAGACTACTTGGATATATTGATGCTGATTGGGCAGGCAGTGTGATGGAGATGTGAGACTACTTGGATATATTGATGTTGATTGGGCAGGCAGTGTGATGGACAGTAAGAGCACTTCCGTGTGCTGTTTCACCTTGGGATCTGCTTTGATATCCTGGATGAGCAAGAAGCATAAATCGGTGGCTTTGAGCATTGTCAAAGCAGAGTATACTGCTTCTAGCATGGCCTCCTATGAGGCAATCTGGTTGCGAAAGCTCTTCAGTGAGCTGTTTGGATTTACATTGGATACTACTGTGATTCTCTGTAACAACCAGAGGTGGGATTCGATTATTTAGGAATCCCGTATTCATCGATTGTTCCAGCAGATAGACATCATCTGGGATATGGTAAGTCGATGAGCAAGGAGGCTCCATCGCATTAAGATGATGTACAGGTCGATACACCTTGTCAAAGCCCCGAGGAAAGATCTAGTCTGTGATTTTCTCAAATGACTTGGAGTCGTCAAGAAACCCTTGTACAAGGGTCCTGCATGTTTCATACATTAAGCTCTGGGAGCTCTGAAGGCTTGCGGTTCTTATTGGAGCAACATACGACCACAGGGTGACTTACCCTCCCCTGGTGGTGCGCACTGGAACAAGATGATTCGCTCTCTTGTGGGACAAGATGACTCGCTCTCTTGTGGAACAGAATGATTCGCTCTCCTGTGTAGCAGGATGACTAGTTCTCCTGTGAGGCCTGGATTGATGTGTTCTCCTGTGAGGCCTGGATTGATGTGTTCTACATGGCGATTGTAGCAAGATTGATGTGTTCTCCTGTGAGGCCTAGATTGATGTGTTCTCCATGGCGATTGTTGCAGGATTGACGTGTTCTCCTGTGAGTCCTAGATTGATGTGTTCTCCATGGCAATTGTAGCAGGATTGATGTGTTCTCTTGTGAGGCCTGGATTGATGTGTTCTCCATGGTGATTGTAGCAGGATTGATGTGTTCTCCTATGAGGACAGGATTGATTAGTTCTCCTGTCGAGGCATCCTACCCATGAAGTCAGGGACTCATGGGAAGTACCTCTCATTTGATCAATGAGGAGGGAAATGAAGTTAGGGACCATAGTAGTACTGATGAACACATCGTTGTATCTACCATACTCCCTACGCTAGGATGACCTCCATTGATCTGGGATTAATGATACTGGTCTGGGACCAGTGGTAGGAGTTGTACGATACTATGACACTGACTTCGAGTCGGTTGAGACTGGTCTGGGACCAGTGGTACATACTCTGAGACTGACTTTGTGTCAGTGCAGTACTGGTTTGGGACCGATTAGAGTGGTACGTACTATGACGCTGACTTCGGGTCGGTTGACACTGGTCTGGGACCAGTTGTACACTCTCTAACACTGTGATACTAGTCTGGGACTAGTGGTAGGAGTGGTACCTACTATGAAGCTGACTTCGGGTCGGTTGACACTGGTCTGGGACCAGTGGTACGCACTCTGAGACTAACTTTGAGTCAGTGGAGGATGATACTGGTCTGGGACCAGTGGAGTTGTACTCACTATGACGCTGATTTTGGGTTGGTTGAGACTGGTCTGGGACCAGTGGTACATACTCTGAGACTGACTTTGAGTCAGTATGATACATCCTCGATCATTTCTTCTTCTTCGTAATTCAGACAAAAGCAGAGCAGAACAGAACAAAGCAGAGCAGTGCATAACAGAGCAGAGTAGTACAGATCAGTACAGGGCAGAACAAGACCAAGCAGAACAGGCAAAATAGAGCAGAGCAGGGCAAGGGTCAGCCTGTACAGGGCAGTGCATTTGATGGATGAATAGTAGCGACCGACAGACAGATTGCAGATGAAGTTCTCCCTAGTTGAGAGGGAGTGTTAAAATTGGCAACTAGGGCCAAACTTCATGTTGGTCATCTTATTCATGGCTAATAATATTTTTATTAGATTCCTCTCGTCGAGAAGTGTAGGATTGATATAAAGATCATCTGATTCCAATAAGTATTCATGGAGATATGAATTTATTTTGATTATGGAATTATTATCAAGTCGACCTACAAGTCATATAGGCTCAGAAGCTCAACAGTCGCATCTATTCAAACACCAACATTGTGTATAAATATAGGAAGACTTTTCCTCATTTGGAATCACTCATCTCATCACATCTCTCTCTCTACTGCACAGAAAAGAGTCTCTTCTCTACTGCGCAAAAAAGGGTCTCTCCCTCACACATGTGAAGCCGGAAGCTGCTGACACTGAAGCTGCAACTGCAGAAGTAAAGTTTGACTTGCATGGACAAGAAGATCTCCTCGTCTGAACTGCATTGTAGGTTCATATGAACCTCCTCTGAAAGCCGCAACTTTTGGTGGTGGAATCAATTTAATCCGACAGACGGTTTGCAAGATATTGACTGCCCTAGTTTGAAGGAAGCTGCCGAAACTGAAGCTGCAACTGCAGAAGTAAAGTTTGATCTACGTGGACTAGAAGATCTCCTCATCTGAATTGCGTTGTAGGTTCATCTGAACCTCCTCTGAAAGTTGCAACTTTTGGTGGTGGAATCAATTTAATCTGACAGACGGTTTGCAAGATATCGACTGCCCTAGTTTGAAGGAAGTTGCCGAAACTGAAGCTGCAACTGCAGAAGTAAAGTTTGACCTGCGTGGACTAGAAGATCTCCTCATTTGAATTGCGTTGTAGGTTCACCTGAACCTCCTCTGAAAGCCGCAACTTTTGGTGGTGGAATCAAGTCAATCCGACAGACAGTTTGCAAGATATTGACTGCCCTAGTTTGAAGGAAGCTATCGAAACTGAAGCTGCAACTACAGAAGTAAAGTTTGACCTGTGTGGACTAGAAGATCTCCTCATCTGAACTGCGATGTAGGTTCATCTGAACCTCCTCCGAAAGCCGCAACTTTTGGTGGTGGAAGCCGATCCGACAGTCGGTTTGTGAAATATCGTCTGCCCTAGTTTGATGATGAAGTCGCTAATGCTGATGCTGCTGATCTAGGGTTTGCTACTGCTGATATAAATCAGATTTATTGTACTATTTCTCTCTGCTGAATTATTGAAGATAAAAGAAGATTTGATCAAAGAGTTTCCCCACAGATTGTGGGGTTTGTCCCTGGCTAGCCGCCACATCTTGTGTCTCTTGTCTACGCTTGTTTTTTGTCGATCGTTTAATGTTCTATCTGTACTTTACTTTATGTACATCTGATTGCTAATCTGTGGAATATAATAAGAAAAAGAAGTAAACTGTTATAAGCATAGAACATACCATAACTTAACAAAGAAGGCTCTCTATGGGCTGAAGCAACCACCCCGAGCATGGTATGAGAGGATCGATAGCTACTTGATGAAGCTGGGATTCACTAGGAATGAAGCCGATCCTAACCTCTACTTTAAGGTTGAAGATGACAAACCTTTCATACTAGTGCTATATGTGGATGACCTCTTTCTAACAGGTGCAAACCCTCTCATTCACAAATGTAAGAGGGAGTTGGCTTTTGAATTTGAAATGAAGGACCTAGGACTGATGCACTATTTCCTAGGACTTGAAATCTGGCAAAAGCCAAGGGAAATTTTCCTATCTCAAGGAAAATATGTGGTGAAGATATTGGAAAGATTCGGTATGGTAGACTGCAAGCCTGTAACTACCCCCAATGGAGCTTGACTTCAAGAAGTTAAGCGGTAGTGTTGTTGGACCTGTTTTACGAAATGCTACCGAGTATCGGCAACTCAACGAAGCATTAATGTTCTTAGTGAACTCCCGTCTAGATATATGCTTTGCAGTCAACACATTAAGTCAACATATGGTTGAACCTCACCACATACATTGGATTGGTGCCAAGAATCTGTTAAGATATCTTCGTGGCACAATTACATATAGGTTAAGATACACTTCCGGAGATGTGAGACTACTTGGATACACTGATGCTGATTGGGCAAGTAGTGTGGTGGATCGTAAGAGCACTTTCGGGTGTTGTTTCTCCTTGGGATCTGCCTCGATATCCTGGATGAGTAGGAAGCAGAAGTTGGTGGCTCTAAGCACCGACGAAGCAGAGTATATTGCTCCTAGCATGGCCTCTTGTGAGGCAGTCTGGTTACAAAAGCTCTTCAGTGAGCTGTTTGGATTTACATTGGATACCACCGTGATCCTATGTGACAACCAAACTGGGATTCGTTTGTCACAGAATCCCGTATTTCATGATCGCTCCAAGCATATCAATATCAGGTACCACTATATTCGAGATATGGTGCAATGCGGAGCTATAAGGCTCCAACATATCAGTACAGATGAACAGGTCACCGACATTCTGACAAAGCCCCTAGGAAAGGTCAAATTTTTTACTTTCTGAGAACGACTTGGTGTCGTTCAAAAAAATAAACCCCTCTGATGAGGGCCCTGTATGATGTATTGAGCTCTGGGAGCTCCGGGGGGGTGCGGGTTACTTCTTAGAGCGACATATGACCACAGGGTAAAAGAATCAAAACTTTCCCTGTGACACCCCATGGTGACTATATAGCAGGATGATTAGTTCTCCTGTGAGGTATGGATGATGTGTTCTCCATGACGATTATGTAGCAGGATGATTAGTTCTCATGTGAGGTCTGGATGATGTGTTCTCCATGACGATTGTGTAGCAGGATGAATAGTTCTCCTGTGAGGTCTGGATGATGTGTTCTCCATGACGATTATGTAGCAGGATGAATAGTTCTCCTGTGAGGTATGGATGATGTGCTCTCCATGACAATTGTGTAGCAGGATGATTAGTTCTCCTGTGAGGACAGGATCGATTAGTTCTCTTGTCGAGGCATCCTACCCATGCAATCTGGGACTCATGGGAAGTACCTCTCATCTGATCAATGAGCAGGGAAATGAGGATAGGGACCATAGTAGTACCAATGGACGCATCGTTGTATCCCCCGTACTCCCTATGCTAAGATGACCTTCATTGATCTAGGATCAATGATACTGGTCTGGAACCAGTGGTAGGAGTTGTACCCACTATGACACTGACTTCGGGTCGGTTGAGGACTGGTCTAGGACCAGTGGTACACACTCTGAGACTGAATTTGAGTCAGTGGATGATGATATTGGTCTGGGATCAGTGCTAGGAGTTGTACCCACTATAACACTAACTTTGGGTTGGTTGAGGATTGGTCAGGGACCAGTGGTACACACTCTGAGACTGACTTTGAGTCAGTGGATGATGATATTGGTCTGGGACCAGTGGTAGGAGTTGTACCCACTATGACACTGACTTTGGGTAGGTTGAGGACTAGTCTAGGACCAGTGGTATACACTCTGAGACTGACTTTGAGTCAGTGGAGGATGGTATGATACATCCTCGGTCATTTCTTCCTCTTCATAATTCAGACAAAGCAGAGTAGAGCAAAACAAAGCAAAGTAGAATAGAGCAGGGGTCAAGCTGTACAGGGCAGTGCATTTGATGGATGAATAGTAGTGACCGACAAATGAATTGCAGATGGAGTTCTCCCTAGTTAAGAGGGAGTGTTAAAATTGGCAACTAGGGCCAAACTCCATGTGGGTCATCTTATTCATGGCTGATAATATTTTTATTAGATTCCTCTCGTCGAGAGGTGTAAGATTGATCTAAAGATCATCCGATTCCAATAAGTATTTATGGAGATATGAATTTATTTTGATTATGGAATAATTATCAAACCGACCTGCAACTCCTGTAGGCTCAGAAGCCCAGCAGACGCATCTATTCATCATCAACATTTGTGTATAAATACAGGAGGTATTTTCCTCTTTTACACACTGATCATCTCATCTCTCTCTCTCTCTCACCCGAGCCGAAAAAGGTCGTTTGAAATCCTGGACTAGTGCGCAACAAATCTTGCACTGGTGCACGGCAAAATCTTGCACTGGTGCGCAGCGAAATCTTGCACTAATGCGCAACGAAATCTTGCACTGGTGCGCGGCAAAATCTTGGACTAGTGCACGGTGAAAGACTCACCGGTGGAGACTTGACAAGTTCGATCTAGGGTTTGCTGCCCTAGTTCAGGGCTGACTTGGGGTTTGTTGTTGCTGATATAAATAAGATCTTTGTACTATTTCTCTCTGCTGAATTATTGAAGATAAAGGAAGATTTGATCAAAGGGTTTTCCCACATTGGGGTTTGTCCCTGGCTAGCTACCACATCTTGTGTCTCTTGTCTTGGCTTGTTTTTTGTTGATCGTTTAATGTTCTATCTGCACTTTACTTTATGTACATGTGATTGCTAATTTGTGAATAATAATAAGAAAGATAAATAAATTTCTCTAAGCATAGAACATACCATAATTGAAAAGATAAGCATCTATAATCGATGCTCTTTGAAGATGTGGTAGGGAATCCAAGACGAGTAGTCGAAGAGGACTGATATTCTTTGAGGTTTGGAAATCCAACATAAGAATAGTCCTAAGGACATACTTGGTAAAAATCCAGATGGGGTATGTGCCTTGTGAGGCAATGATGATGGTGTCTATAGTCATGCCTCCCCAGCATTGTGCTCTAATCTAGTGGAGAGATAGAGTTTGTTAATCAAGGCCTTGCTATATTTCTATGTTGACAATGTTGGTCATGCTATTGAAGATGGCTTATCCATGTACCTTGACAATATTATCAATACCTCTATTTTGACAATATTTCAATTTGAGTATCCCTGTACCTTGTTGTAGAATTATGAATGCCACCCAAGTTAAGAGGGAGTGTTGAAATTTGTAACTAGGTTCAATCTTCATAATTATCTTTGTACTTAGATGAATGTATATTTCTTGTAAAAAGCGAAAGAAGAAAAAGAAAAATTTATTATTATTGTTATTTTATTATATAAGCATGTTCTTCATCCTTCTAGGATTTGTTGAGCCAAAGAGTCAAAGTCCTATTTGAACTTATCGTAAAGAAAAAGGAAAAAAAGAAAATTGAAAAAGGTAATTTGGGCAAATTTACCCCAAGAATTCAAGTCTGCCCTTCTAATGTCAAGTCGGCTCAATGAAAAGTTGTATTTTCGCATATGAGAACTATACATAGGCATGCATCCTCCTCCATATGGGCAAGCAAATTTTGTTGCTTTCTATGATCAGCTCTTAAGTGGAAGATGTGAAGTTCTGAGGTTATATGTTCTACAACGGTCGATGAATTTCTGAGGCTACATATCTGAAAAAGTGCGGGCTTCCTGGGCTACTAAAGACATGAATTAGTGTGAATTTTACTAGGCAACAAAAGGACTGAAACAAGAGCAAATTTTTTGTGGAATTTTTGGAGGGCTTGACTTAGCTTCTTGGAGGATAGATTTGGGTCTTCAATTTCTCACTTTGATTTGATTCTGTAAGAAGAGATTTTCTAGTTTTCCCCTTGGAGGGGTTTTGCCCTGGCTTTGAGCCTATATCTTGTGTTCATTGTTATTTTGTGATCTTCATGTTTATGTTTTGGTAGTCATTTGATGAATAGAATGTATTAAAAGAAATAATAAGCTAACAAATTCACAAATAATTACCATGCTAAGAGAAATCAACCCTAACACATAAGTACATTGATTTCTCAACACAAAATAGATGCCCACACTGAATATTGGATTACAAGACTCCTAAAGAAGTCTTCACAAGTGAGAGACCCAATGTTGAACATTTAAGAATCTTTGGTTGTCCTATTTATGTTCATTTTCCCAAGGAGAAAAGGACAAAGTTGGAAAGTTTCGGGAAGAAGGGAACTTTCGTTGGCTACAATGAAAATTCAAAGGCCTTCAGGGTCTATGTACCAAGGCAACATTCTATTGAAACTTGCAGGAATGTTATTTTTGATGAGGATGTTACTTTCTAGAAGTCCAAGGGATCACACTTGGACTCTAATGATGAGATGCAGGTGGCTCCAAAGAATGTAGATTTGAAATCCAAAGAACCTAAACCAATGGAACAAGATCCTCATGAAGATTCTAATGATCCACATGAATTTGTTGACTCACCAAGAGTCACTAAACCTAAGACTAGAAATATACCTACCTAGCTTGAAAGAACTTTGAAGAAGTTGAAGGACAAGTTGCACCTCGTGGGACTTTCAAGGAAAGCAAGAGGTCGAAGAAGTATTTTGGTTATGCAACAACGATGTGTAAGATCATTGAATCCTAGCCATCCACTTCTGAAGAAGCAGTTATGCATCAATTTTGGAAAGATGCTATGATTGAATACTACCAATCTATATTGAAGAACAATGTTTGGGAAATCGTGCCAAGGCCTGAAAGGAAATCTGTTGTGTCTTCCAAATGGATCTACAAAATCAAGTATGTAGTTGATGGAAGTGTTGAGAAGTACAAGGCAAGATTTGTGGCCCGAGGATTCTCCCAGAAAGAGGGAGAGGATTATGAAAACTCATTTGCACTTGGTGCCAAGTAGGCTTCTATTAGATCTGTCATTACTCTTGCTTCTATTGTAAGTTGGAAATTTCATCAAATGGATGTCAAGTCTGCATTTCTAAATGGAGTCATTGAAGAGGAAGTTTATCTTCAGCAACCTCAAGGCTTTGAGATTCATGATAGAGAGACACATGTTTGTAAACTGAAGAAAGCCTTGTATGGGCTTAAGCAGGCTCTTCGTGCATTGTACTCTCGAATTTATAGCTATTTGTTGAGCCTTGGTATCAATAAGAGCGATGCTTATCCAAATTTGTACTTCAACATTGTTGAAGGAGAGCCCTTGATTTGGCTGTTATATGTAGATGATTTGTTTTTTATAGGGGTTGAAGAAAGTGTAACTAGGTTCGGTCTTCACAATGACATGATCTTTGTATTTGATGTAATAAAAGGAAATAAATTATTTTTTGTAATCTTGCTACATGGGTTTCATGAGCAAGAAGTGTCACTAGGTGAAAGACTTCTTCTTGATGTCTTGAAGATTTATTTAGATGTCAAAGAGTCATGTCATGTGTATAGAAACTCTTCATGAGTTTATGTAAAGACCAAGATCAATGCCTCAAAACAAGCCTATCAAAGTCTGCAAAAAAAACGATAAGGAGATGTTCATGTCGGCTCCAAATAAATGAATTAAATATATAAATACATGTCATGTCAGCGTAAAGCATAGACACGTCGATTCATAAGGTAATGTCGGCTTGCATATATGGGATGACCATTATAAATACCCATAAAGGGTTAGCACAATTACAACAAGAAAAGATCCATATACCTCTGAAATCTTCGCATGAGGGAGCCGCAATCAAGGCATAATGGAGCCGCAATCGAGTAAGGGAGACGCGGTTAAGGAACAAGAAGCCGCAGTCAGATCCGCAGTAAGGTGGATTAGGTCTAAGGGTTCAGCTGTCTCCTCGGATGGGTTTAAGGAGCAGCGGACTAAGGCCTATTCATTCTCAGCATACCTATAATCTAAAGGTGGTATCCTCGCATGGAGAGAGCAGCAAAGTCTGGGCATGTCACTATATCATTCTTGGCATATCTATCTCGAATAGAAGGATCAAGACGCTAACATCACAATGGTCTCAAGGATGGTATTCCTACAGTAGACACCGTACAGTCTCGATATAGAGGGATCATACATCACAGTAAGACTCGGATCTATATCCCACTGTCTCAACATAAGAAGCAGTATTACAGTCTATAAGGAGAAGCAGTACTAAAGCTCCAGCAAGCTGATAACGAAGGAATGATATAGTCTCGACATTATAACTATAACAAGGACTATTTGATGAGCAGTAACGAGGATCATTGTCTCAATGATGATGAAGATATAAGGCACAGTCATCGTGATGAAGACTTCAATGAAGACCTCGTTGACATATGTGATGACTGGTGCATCCATGAAAGGATAGGGATCACATTGAAGATCTCAATGGATCTCATTGATATGGTGAAGAAGCAACAGTGAAGATCTCAGGGATGTTGTAGTGATGGCTCCAAAGGTGCAGCAATGAGGATGATCTCAGCAGTGAAAGAAAGGAGGATTGATATCTTAGTCTTGGAGAGGCAGAGTGTGTCAAGGGTCATGGTCTTGGTATTCATCAATGGAATCTCTATAAGAAGAATTTACGCATGGGTTTTCCTCTCCAAGAGGGAGGGCTTTTGTCCGTGGTAGAAAGCCAAAACATTTGTGTTCTTGTATCTTTTGTTTTTTATAGCAGTTTTGTTAAAATTGGCAACTAGCGCCAAACTCCATGTGAGTCATCTTATTTATGGAAACGGATATTTTTCTTGGACTCCTCTCATCGAAAGGTGTAGGATTGATCTAAAAATTATCCAATTCCGATAAGTATTCATGGAGTTATGAATTTATTTGTGTTATAAGACAATTCGTCAAGGTCGGCCAGCAACCAAATAACCCCCACATGTGCTCAACGTTTTAGTATAAAAAGAGATGACTTGAAAGTCATTTCACACACACTTCACTCTTGATTTCTCTCCACTCACTTTGGGTTTTAGTGGAAGAGAAATCTAGGAGAGGAAGCCCTTAACGCAGGAGGGAAGGAGGCTGATCTACGCTGCCCTAATGGAGATCAAACAGCAGTTATGGAAGGGACCTATACGCTAACATAAAGAAGATGTCCTTACCATTAACGCAGTCATGGAAGGAGTGTTAACGCAGCTATGAAGGAGGCTAAACAAGCTGCCCTAGCCGCAGGCCACTTCAGTGACCTAATTGATGGATGGAGGGCCAAGGTTCTAGAGCCAAGAGGGCAAGCTCCTAGACTGAGTAAAGGAGGAAAATAGCATTGTATGGAGAGGCCTAAATGTAAGCCTAATGCTGTTGTCCTAGAATACCCTAGAAGCAGTCATTCACTACCATATGCTATTCTAAATGAGGTATGTTCATACTTGCACGTAGGCCGAGTTTGGAAAGGAGAATTACGGATTGTTTGAGGGCAGAAAAATGTAAGGTAAGACTGTTTCGGAAGGTTGTTAGTGTCCAGCAGACGTCTGTGGTAGGCCACAGGCCTAGCCACTTGAAAACAGGCCAGCGTGGAAGTGTTAGGGGCTGCCATATGCTCAAAACGGCAGCATGAGGAGGCAGCCATCTACCTTGACTAGGCCGCAGTTCATTAACGGTGTTCAAGGTATGTTTTGGGGCATGATTGTTGGGTTGCTGTAGGTTACAATGGGACAGCAGCAAGCACGGTGTTGTAAACACAAATGGGACAAGCAATCATAGGAGCAGCAATGACATGTGGCAGCCAAAGCACGTTGGGACAGCAGTAGCAATGCTAAACAGTGGGACAGCAGCATGGTGCTGCAGGGGACAGCAGCATGGTAAGTGGTACAGTAGGACATGGTGCTTGTTGGAGCTTGGTACTTGGGACAGCAAGCTATAACATGGAATGGCAATGTCACTAACAGTGGGACAGCAGTGCTAGTAGTGTGACAGCAAGGTGCAACAATGGTACTTGGGACAGCAATGATACTTGGTGCAGCAAGTACATGGTGTAGCAATGGTTCATGGTGGAGCAATGGTACATGATGCAGTATAGTGATGGGTACAGTCATGATTAGTGAAGCATGATGAGATGCAGCATAGTGATGATGGGTGCAATGCGGTGCGGCACAGTGAGGTGCAACATGATGATGAGGAGCAGCACAACGATAGGTGTAGCAAGGCGATGGAGTCAAATCTGTGACTTTCGTGAACGACTTGGAGTCGTTGAGAGACTCTCTTATGAGGGTCCTGCATGATGCATGCATTGAGCTCTGGGAGCTCTGGGGGGCTTGGGGTAGTTCTTGGAGCAACAAGCGACCATAGGGCGACTCACCCTCCCCTAATGGTGCGCTGTGTACAGGGTGAATGGTTTAGCCTTCCCCTGTGATACCCCATGGCAACTTATGGACAGGATGAGTGGTTCTCCTGTCGAGGCATCCTACCCATGCAGTCTGGGACTCATGGGAAGTACTTATCATCTGGCCAATGAGTAGGGAAATGGGGTTAGCTATGTTACCGGATCCGTCAAGTCTAATGGCTGGATCCACGGATCCCTGGATTGGAAACGGATTCAGATCTGAATCCGCAGAGATCCGCCCAGCTTCTTTCTGAGGGGAAAAAACCATCAACGTCAATGCACAAATATTTGGTAAATGCCAACGCAAAGTTCCAAAACCGGAAATCCAAATGTCCATTCACTAGTCAATGAACGAATCAGCGTCTGCTAAAATAATAAATCAGCGTCCACTAAAATAATAAATCAGTGTCCCAGAATATAATGAATTAGCGTCAATGAATTAATGAATCAACATCTACCAAAATAATCTAGGGAGTTGGCCGCCGTAATTTATTATTTTTATGACCATATTATAAGCTTTAAATTATAAACTTTAATGCAGTGGCGTGAACATTATAATCCACCCATTTTTATTTGGATATTTTAAAGTTTAAAAAGTAACAAATCTGGGGAGTTGGCTGCCGTAATATATTATTTTTACGACCATAATATAAGCTTTAAATTATAAATCCTAATGCAGTGACATGAACATTATAATCTACCCATTTTATTTGGATATTTTAAAGTTTAAAAAGTAACTTTTTGTTTTACCAATTTTAAAGTTTCTTTTCAAGTTTAAAAAGTAAGTTTTCTGGAATAATTTGTTTAACATAAATATTATAACTATAATTAATGTTTAAATATTTATAATGATAACATTATTCGTAAGATAATTAATTAATAAGTATTTTTAAAGTATTATATTGAAGTTATATTTAAAAACTCCATGGTTTTCATTTATATAAATTTAATTATATTTATAAATGATATATTAAGTCTGAAATTATTATATATATATTATTTATTGGATGTAAAAATATATATTAAAAATTAGCACATGTTTTTATTTTTATATCTATATAAATTTAGTTTTTATTTTTATATTTATATAAATATAAATTTTAAAATATTTTATATTTGCATGTACTTGCCGTTTCCGGATCCTGGTTTTTCAAAAAACTGGCGGATCCGTATCCGGATCCGGATCTGAATCTGGGTAACTTAGGGGGTTAGGGACCATAGTAGTACTATCGATGGATGCATTGTTGTATCTACCGTACTTGTACTCCCTATGCTAGGATGTCCTCCATTGATCTGGGATCAATGAAACTGATCTGGGATCAGTATGAGTAGTTTGAAACACTCTCTTTTGAGAGGAGCCCCCTCATTTTGCATC
This sequence comes from Pinus taeda, assembly GCA_000404065.3. Classification (NCBI taxonomy): domain Eukaryota; kingdom Viridiplantae; phylum Streptophyta; class Pinopsida; order Pinales; family Pinaceae; genus Pinus; species Pinus taeda. The sequence continues at coordinate 248,126 of APFE030098774.1, read as the reverse complement.
ATTCAGTTATGTGCATTTTGAGCTAGTTGTTTCAACTTCTGAGCACACTGGCTGTATAGCTAGTTTGCAGCATTGTTTAGTGCATTGAGTGTCTTCGTTCGGATATCTCACCCTTAGCCCCGGGGGACTTCAAGTGCCTGCTTGGCAAGGTATTTCCTTTGCCAGTTCAGCAGTAGTTTTATAAGTGTTCCAACAGCAGTTTCAGCAGCGTTTTGGAGGACTGCGCAGCACTGGGAGAGGGACGCAGTTCTTTCTGGCAGTAGTGTTGGATTGGGGGTTTGCAGGGGGATTTATGTTGGGAGATTAAGCAGGGGACCAGCCCTTGCATCTTGGAGGATTTTTGGCAGGGTTTCAGGCAGAGTTCTGGAGGGGTTTCTTCAGTGGCACTGCAGAGCATTGAGGGACTGCGCAGTTCCCCAAGGGGGTGATTTTCTGGGGTCGGCTATTCCAAGAAAGCTTTCTGGGTTTTTCTAGGTTTTTGGAGTAGAGCCCGATTCCAGAGTTTCAGCATTTTCTGAGGAGGGGAGCAACCCCAAATCATTATTTGTTTTCTAGCAGTAGCAGCAGCACGGCAGTTCTCCAGCAGCATCCACGCAGAGAGGCCATTCCTTGTTATTCTAAGAGTATTTCTTCACTTGCCTTGTGCAAGTCGAGGTGCCATCTGTCTAATCACCTCTTGTACTCATTTTATTGCTCAGTATAATAAAATGGTTTAGCATTTCTCGCTGCATTTCTTGAGTATCTATTTATATTTCCTATTTACATTATTATATGTTGTACCACTATTATTTTGTCATTTCTGGGTTATTATATCATTTGCACATATTTGGTTGGAGTTTTTGCTGGGGTTTGAGGATGATTTCGGATTAGGGATATTACAGTGGTATCAAAGCATAGATCTGGCTCAGCCTGTGGAGCTAGCAATCTATGACACCAGAGGAAAAACCCTACATTTGTTACAGAGGTAGGAGATACAGAGACACTGAACGTAGGATGGAGAATACCTATGAAGAGGGAGACTGTGTTCCTGTGGCGGACGCAGAACAGGAGGAACCCATGGTAGACACAAAACAAAGAGAGCCAGTAGTGGATGCAAAGCAGATGGCAAACAAGGACGGGAAGAGATTTGCGGATATGCTCCTCAAATCAATGCAGGATCTTTCGAGGCAGATTGAGGTGATGGGGTAGAGATTCACGGCAGTAGAGGCCAGACAGTGTGAGAGCCCACGAGTTTTTCAGATTGGTGAGGGATCAAGTGCATCCCATCATTTGCCAGAGCAGCGTGAGACTGCGCAGCAGGTGGCCTCGCATGCCCCTACACGCTCTACCATGCTCACATTCTTAGGAGCAGATACGGGGGTCGGAGCCCAGGAAGAGGCAGAGCCCAACCATATGGGCAATTATTTTGTAGAGTACCAGGCATATGGGCAGAAGTTCAAGGATGCTCTTTCATTCAGAGACTTTGTTCAGCTCCAGCGAGATAGTAGGCCCCGCGATCATCACAGAGGAATCGGCATTACCATGATGGTGACACCCACCGCGCAGCGAGTAGATTCCACTTGCCTACGTTTGATGGTTCATCAAACAGTTCGGCGAAGTCTTGGGTGGAGAAGCTGGACATTTATTTCCAGCTCAACCAGATGTCGAAGGCAGAGGCCATGGATTGGTGGTTTCACGGGATGGTTACACTCAGGAACTCTACAGTGACGACATATGCGGAGTTTACCAGGAGATTGATGGAGTGATTTGATTGGAGGGATCCAGAGCAGCATTTTGTTGAGCTGACGAGGCTCAAACAGACAGGGAGCCTAGAGACCTACATTGCAAATTTCTTGAGGGTCTTCGTGATGGTGCCAGACCTCTCCATGGCACGGAGGATCTATATGTATGTTGAGGGGTTAACAGAGCCACTTTGGGGTCTAGTCCGATCCACTAGACCAGCTACACTCCAGGACGCTATCAGCAGGACCCAGGACTTACAGGATGTCTTACCCAGGACCCGGACACCTTACCCCCAAAGACAGCCTTTTCAGTCTAAGGGGAAGGATGTGAGGATTCCACCTTCGAAGGGGAATCCAGGACGAGTACAGATTGAGGACGATGTCAAGAGGGAGCTGAAGAAGAAGCAGTTGTGCTTCACATGCTAGGAATCGTGGGCACCGGGACATAGATGTGCTGCTGGCAAAGCAAATTTTAATGAGGTCTTCTCCGAGAGCAGTGGGGAAGAGGATGACGAGGAGGATGTGGAGGCAGGAGATAGCCATGCCATACAGGGACCTTTGCCACCTCCACCGCTAGCAACAGGCGGTGCATCTTTTGCACCCACCGGAGGGGCCCTTGCAACATTACGAGGAGTTCCCAAGTATCTGACGCTACGCGTACGAGGGATAGTATGTGCCAAGCGTGTATTGGTTTTGGTTGACAGTGGGGCGACCCACAACTTCATCAATGCACAGATGGTTGAGCGAAGAGGTATTCAGACAGAGAGCTTCGATGGGTTTTTAGTTTTCGTCCCAGGAGATTAGACTATGACGTGTGCTCGTTATGTTCCAGAGCTTTCAATGACGATGGGCACCTACACATTGACTGACCACTTTTTTGTGGTCGATATCCCGGACACCAACATGATACTGGGTGTTCAGTGGCTTATTACTCTAGGGAAGGTCACGACGGATTAGAAGACCCTAGAGATGGAGTGGGATGATGAGAAGACAGGGAGGCATGAGAAGATACGGGGACAGCACACATATCTGCCTCAAACTGTGTCGGCTCATCGGATGGAGGCAGTGTTCCGAAAGGGAGACATAGAGTGGGCAGTGGAGCTACGTGCATCAGAGGCAGGGACTACAGGGTAGACGATACATCCAGAGATACAGTCCATCCTTGATCGGTATGCCATAGTGTTTGGGGAGATTCCACCAGGACAGCCACCGAATCGGGGGTTTGAGCACACCATCGGGCTTGAGCAGGGCATACAAGCAGTGATCACTACCCCTTATAGGCACCCCAAGGCCTATCGGGATGAGATTGAGCGGGCTATCCAGGAGTTGCTAGCTCTTGGGCACATTCGGTGGAACACGAGTCCTTTTGCTTCTTCTGTGGTGTTGGTGAAGAAGAAGGACGGCACATTGAGGATGTGCATTGACTAGAGGGCCCTGAACAAGAAGACCCTAAAGAACAGGTACCCCATACCCAGGATCGATGAGTTGATGGACGAGTTGAGGGGAGCACGATTCTTCTCAAAGATTGATTTGAGATCTGGGTACCATCAGATTCGAGTGAGGGAGCAGGACATTCCCAAGACCGCCTTCAAGTGTCACTATGGGCACTTTGAGTTCTTGGTGATGCCTTTTGGGCTAACCAACACCCCCGCTACATTTCAATCCTGCATGAATCACATCTTTCGTAGTCACTTGAAGAAGTTTGTGTTGGTATTCTTTGATGACATTTTCATTTACAGCAGGACTTAAGAGGAGCATCTCCAGCACATTGAGATGGTATTGCATATCTTATAGGAGCAACAGTTCTATGCCAAACTCTCCAAGTGCGAGTTTGGGTTGACGGAGATGTTGTATCTGGGACACATCATAGGGGTGGACGAAGTGAGAGTCCATGTGGAGAAGATCAGGGCCATCAGAGAATGGTCAGAGCCGAGAAATGTGACGGAACTTCGAGGATTCATTGGCATTTGTACTTACTACCAGAAGTTCGTCAAAAGTTTCTCGCAGCTTGCGGCACCCCTGACAGATTTGGCGAGGAAGGGGGCGTTCAGTTGGTCAAACACGACGCAGCGAGCCTTTGACAGACTCAAGGAGGTTATGAGCAGTTGCCCAATACTTGTGTTGCCAGACTTTACGCAACCATTTGTTTTGGAGTGTGATGCGTCGGGAGAGGGGATCGACGCAGTGTTGATGCAGGGAGGTCACCCTATAGCCTTTGAGAGCCGGAAGCTCCTTCCGCACGAGAGGTTGTATTCTATATACGACAAGGAGATGCTGGCCATCATGCATGCATTGGCTAAATACTGGCAGTATTTGGTGGGTAACAGGTTCAGGGTGAGGACTAATCACAACAACCTCAAGTTCATTTTGGAGCAGAAGCAACTACAGGAGAGGCATCAGAAGTGGATCAGCAAGATCCAAGCATATGACTTTGACATTGAGTATGTCAAGGTAAGAACAACGTGGTAGAAAATGCCCTTTCACGTAGACCAGCCACGTTGTCTCTTATGAGCTTGGATACAGACTGGAAGGCTCGACTCTTAGTAGAGTACTCCAAGGACAGGTTTGCCTGTGAGGTTCTGGATGGGCAGGTGGCAGATGACAAGTACAGTGTGGTCGATGGGATCATCTCTTACAGGGACCGGATCTTCTTGACTGAGGGGTCTCAACTCAAGAAGAAGATACTCCAGGCATCACATGATTCACCATTGGCAGGACATCAGGGGTTTACCAAAACCTACAGGGCCATTAGGGAGAGGTTCTCGTGGAAGGGCCTCAAGGAGGACGTACTCCAGCACATCCGGGAGTGCGATGTTTGCCAGAGGAACAAGGGAGAGATGAGCCATCCTGCGGGATTATTGCAGCCTCTTCCCATTCCGGAGGGGAAATGGGAGAGTATTTCGATGGACTTCATCACAGGGTTGCCCATGGTACAGGGCAAGGATTGCATCTTTGTTGTCGTTGACCGACTGACGAAGTACGCACACTTTTTTGCCATATCTGCACACTATACAGCAGCACAGGTGGCCGAGTTGTTCTTTAGAGAGATCTTCAGGCTACATGGTCTTCCTAAGACCATCGTCAGTGATAGGGACAGCCGTTTCATGGGCGGGTTTTGGCAAGAGCTTTTCTGGTTGGTGGGGACGGAGTTGACACCGAGTACCAGTTATCACCCACAGACAAATGGGCAGACAAAGATAGTTAACAAGTGGCTAGAGGGCTACTTGCGTAACTATGTCAGTGGGCAGCAGCGAGCATGGTTGAGGTGGCTGCATCTAGAGGAGTACTACTACAATACTTCACATCACATGTCCAGTGGTATGTTACCTTTCTATGCCTTATATGAGTGTCATCCTTTATCTTTTGTTGACGTGATGTTTGGTGATAACAGGGCTCCCAGAGCCAAGATTTGGCTCCAAGAAAGTTAGGATATTCTCCGAGCTCTCAAGGATAACATGGCTACAGCACAGAACCAGCAAAAGCTGTATGCCAACAGGGGTTGGGTGGAGAGACAGTTCGAGTAGGGGACATGGCCTACCTACGATTACAGCAATACCGACAGTCGTCACTAAAGCAGAAGGGGGCTGAGAAGATCAAGCCCCGCTTTTATGGGTCGTACAGGGTGATATGCAGGGTTGGACAGGTTGCATATGAGTTGGCGTTGCCCCAAGGCAACAAGATTCACAACGTCTTTCATGTATCATGCCTAAAAAAGGCATTGGAGCAGCAGGTGACAGTGACAGACGAGCTACCACCCACGGATGACGAGGGGCATTTGGTATTGCAGCCGGAGGCTACCATTGATACCAGGGAGAGGCAGCTGCGGAGCAGGATGGTCCGAGAATTCTTGGTGAGGGGGAAGAATTTGTCAGATGAGGATGCCACTTGGGAGAGTGAGAAGATCTTGCAGCATCCATCACTTCAGTTGCTTGAGGACAAGCAACATTTTGCCGGGGGAGACTGTAATATTCCTAATTAGCCATGGCTAATTGGAATATTCGATTTTGTCCGATTTTTTCCTTCTATAATTATTTGTAAATAAAAGAGTGAGGACATGGGAAATAGCTCACTTTTAGAATAAAAAGTCACTTCCTAGTAGCACAAATTTGTGACTTAAAGGAGAGCCAAGGGGGCCAAAGGGGGACGCAGGAATGGGGCCCACGCAAACACATGGAGGGACTGCGCAGGAGGGAAGGAACATGTGGCAAGAAGGGAATCACACAGGAGGAGGTGAGCCTAGGGATTGTGAGAGGCAGAAGCTATAAAATAGAGAGGAGCCCCCTCATTTTGCATCATTCAGTTATGTGCATTTTGAGCTAGTCGTTTTGACTTCTGAGCACGTTGGCTGTTTAGCTAGTCTGCAAGACTGTTTAGTGCATTGAGTGTCTCCGTTCGGAGATCTCACCCTTAGCCCTGGGGGACTTCGAGTGCTTGCTCGGGCAAGGTATTTCCTTTGCCAGTTCAGCAGTAGTTTTATCAACGTTCCAGCAGCAGTTTCAACAGCGTTTTGGAGGACTGCGCAACACTGGGAGAGGGACGCAGTTCTTTCTGGCAGTAGTGTGGATTGGGGGTTTGCAGGGAGATTTATGCTGGGAGATTAAGCAAGGGACCAGCCCTTGCATCTTGGAGGATTTTTGGCAAGGTTTCAGGCAAAGTTCTAGAGGGGTTTCTTCAGTGGCAGCGCAGAGCATTGAGGGACTGCGCAGTGCCCCAAGGGGGTGATTTTCGAGGGTCGGCTATTCCAAGAAAGCTTTCTGGGTTTTTCTGGGTTTTTGGAGTACAGCCCGATTCCAGAGTTTCAGCATTTTCCGAGGAGGGGAGCAACCCCAAATCATTATTTGTTTTCTAGCAGCAGCAGCAACACGGCAGTTCTCCAACAGCATCCACGCAGAGAGGCTATTCCTTGTTATTATGAGGGTATTTCTTCACTTGCCTTGTGCAAGTCGAGGTGCCATCTGTCTGATCACCTCTTGTACTCATTTTATTGCTCAATATAATAAAATGGCTTAGCATTTCTTGCTGCATTTCTTGAGTATCTGCTTATATTTCCTATTTACATTATTATATGTTGTACCACTGTTATTTTGTCATTTCTGGGTTATTATATCATTTGCACATATTTGGTTGGAGTTTTTGTTGGGGTTTGAGGATTATTCCGGGTTAGGGATATTACATTTGAAGAAGGTACACGACTAAAATTCTGGTCTGATTGATCCCTCTATGTATTGCAAATTGATTGGCTCATTGAACTATCTTGTGAACACTAGACCTAATATTTGCTATGTTGTGAACACATTGAGCCAATTATTGGTTGAGCCCCGACATGTGCACTAGGTTGCAGTGAAACATATATTGAGATATCTCCATGGAACCATTAATTATGGTCTGAGATATCATTCTAATAGACAATGGCATCTGCATGGCTTTACTAATGTTGATTGGGTTGGAAGCTCTGATGATAGAAAGAGCACTTCTGGATTATGTTTTAGCATGGGCTCTATTATGATTTCATGGTCTAGGAAAAAGCAAACTTCTATTGCTCTTAGCACGACTTAAGCTAAGTATATAGCTGAATGTTCATCCTATTGTGAAGTTGTGTGGCTTTGAAAGTCGCTTGTTGGTTTGCTTGATCAGGTGTTGGAATTGACCATTATACATTGTGATAATCAAAGTTGTGTGAAACGTTCTAAGAACCCATCTTTTCATGACAGGTCGAAGCACATTAAGATCAGGCATCATTACATCTGAAATATTGTCCATAGGAGAGATGTGAGGCTCGAATATGTCCCTATTGATGAGTAGGTTGCTAATGTTTTGACAAAACCATTGTCCCAGATGAAATTTGCTTATTTCATAGAACAACTTAGAGTTGTTGAGAATCCATCTCTGGAAGAGAGGGAGCACTGATTGTACAACATCATGTGATTGACAATCTTCCTTGGGTTGTAGTTGAGAGGCCATAGATGATGGTCGGGAAGATTGTCACTCCCTTAGGTCAATTGACCGAGAGGCCAGTGAGTCTAGTCGGGGAGCTTGGTTTTGAGGCATGAAGTGGTCCCTTATGTCATGATGTCTGAGAGACCAGTTTGGTCGGGGACACAAATTTTGTGTTCTCTCCCTTAGTCATATGACTGAGAGACTATATAGTCGGGGATTAAGATAGGGATTCCACCCTTGGGTCATGGACCGAGAGACCTTGTTTATTGTCGGGGATATTTACCCTGTGTACTCTCTTGGGTCATTGTGCTTGACTGAGAAATCATTGCATATGGTTGGAGATTTTTGCCTCATTGATTGATCCCATGTCAATTGGGCAATGACCTTGATGCCATTGGATTTTCTCTTATGGGATGTGTTGATGCTATGTATCTTTCCTTATTGTGAGACTTGTACATATAATCTCTCCCTTGGGCAGTTGCTAAGAGACCTATGGATTGGTCGGGGAAATTGATCTTGAAAGAGAGAGAGACTTGTACATCTAATTTCTCCCTTGGTTTGTTGCTGAGAGACCTATGGATTGGTCAGGGAGATTGATCTTGAGAGAGAGAGTGAAAAGTACCACCCTAGCTATGAGGGAGTGTTGAAAATTTGATAGCTTTGGTCAGTATTTTTCATTGGCAAAGTGAAGGAGAAAAATCATATATTACATGTTGACCAAGTAGGCCTCTCTTAGTCAAGTCGGCCCAAATCTTTGAATGGGTTTGACCCCAAGGTCAAAACCCTCCTTCAAACACATGTATAAATACAAGTTCGTTGACCTCACATTTGGCATCTCATCATCAAACATCAATTCAATTTTAAACCAGAAGACTAGTCCACACGTGCGAAGGAGGAAAGAAGAAGTTTTGTTTTGTGTTGACCAACTCTCTCAGCTTTTGTTTGACCAGTGTTGACTTGGGAGAATTTTCTTCTGTTTGATAGAGACTTTGACTGATCTGGAAGACCAAGTTCATCTGTGGTTCATTAACTCGGTTTGACCGAATTTACATCTCTGTTTCATGCTCGTTGACCGCAAGTCAACTCTAAGATTTGACCGAAAATTACAGTGGTTCATTTGACTGAGATTTGACTGAATTTCAGCCCTTCTGTTCAGCCCACCTCAAGCCGAAATTCGGCCCTTCTATTGCATACTTGACTTTGACCAGCGTTGAATATATTCTCTCCCCTTTGATTGGTTTGACTTGGCATTTATTGAAGTCAGAAAATTGGAATCTTGTTTGGAATATTTTGATGTACATTTGATGCACTGAATTCTCTCTCATAAGGAAAGATTGTTGGGCTTTCCCCCTGTGGGTTTTGCCCTAGCTACTAGCCTAATTTCTAGTGTCTCTTGTCTCTTGTTTCATTGTCTACTGAGATCTCTATTGCTCTATTGAAGAAAGTGAATGGTTGAATTTTCTCATGTTTAACTGCTTAATGATTGGAATGCTATAAGAAAACTAATTGTATCATTGGAAGTAATTATCAATTTCAAAAAGTGTACTAGTCTTGATTGCACTAGAAAATCAACAACCATAGGTCATATTTTCCTATATGTTCACTGATTTTTTCTGCTGATTTCAAAGTGTATATCAGCTCTAAGGGCATAAAAGTTAGTGCTAATGGAACCTAAATCTCAAACCCTAGGGTAAGTTAGTTTATTTGCCCTAGTTTGTTTAGATTTAGTATCACTCCAAAGAAACCAAAGAATTGTTTGTATCCTATACTCCATATGCCCCAGATTGATAGGGCACTACTCCCATCTCTCTTGTGCATTATTTTAAAATACAAAAAAAAAAAAAAAAAAAAAAAAAAAAAAAAAAAAATCTTGGTAAATTACTGTTAAATTACAACAAAACTTATATTTTCAGCATTTAATGACTTGTTCGTGTATGCCCTAGGGTTAGACAGTAGACTTTATGTAGAAGTGCATTAGAGAAGCAAAATTGATGTTTTTCATGCATTTTTCATCGATTTTCTTGGGTTGATGTCAAGGTTTTATTTTGTTGTGCTTATTAACCATGAGAATTTGTTGTAACATTGCCCTTAGTTTACTCTCTAATTCAGCCTTGAATTCTCGTAGTTTATTCACTATTTTTCACAGCTAAATTTGCTGCTATTACAAACTATTGTTTTGTTGCAATTTTCTAGCTCAAATCCCTTGCTTCTAGCAGCGTTGACTATTTCTTGAATTGGTATATTTGGGAAACCTATTTGAGACTCTTTAAGCCAACCCTAGCCTTTAGATTGACCCATAGTTCCCTTGAACTCAAATCTGGAATTTACTCCTCCATCCAACCTCAAACCTTAGTTTGTCATACCTTTATTTAGTGAATCTAGGTTGTAAGATCCTTAGAAGGCAATTAGCTTCAGGTCCTTGGGTTACGTGATCCCTAAGCCCTGCAAGGGAAGACTTCCTTGTGTTGGATTGTGTAGCTGAGAGGACAGTGGTAACACTCCTGTGTGTTGCACCTTGTCTAGGTGATTTAATGAAGTTTTGCATTATGCTACTAGATTTTGTTGCAACACATGCAAAGCTAAAATACACAGTAATGGGTGGAATCAAGCCCAACAATCGATGATATTTCTCCTCCCCTACCCCCATGACCATAAAACAAATACTAATGTCTACCACCAACATATAACATTCTACAGAATATTCTACCAATATCTGAAAGTTAGAATCTAATTGATGACAATCAAGTAAAAACCAGTGTGCGAGGATATAAAACATGAAAAAATATTTATACCATAGCCTGTGTTTCTCATAACGAGGAAAACAAAATATACAGGATAGAAAAAACTGCTTATATAATATATTTCACATGATGTAACTGCAAATTTGAGAAGAAACCATGGTCATCTTTATGCATTTGTAAAATGAATAAAATATGTCAGAAGGATTAAATTAGATAGAATCTACCTCTCAATTTCAATGCTCCTACGAGACAACATGATTGTAAGGAAAACAGGAACCATCGCAGCACACAGGTGCTTCAAAGAATGGCCACTTATGGTGTAATAAGTACATTTGTAAATTGGCTTATCTGCTGCCTCTTCCAGTTTAGCCAAGAGATAAAATCCTACAAATTTGGCATATTAGTTATCTGCTCAATACAAATAAAAAATTACAGAACTTGAAAAAAATATGAAAATTCAAATTGTGCAAAAGAATAGACATTCATCCCCATTTTAAACACATTTTAAGTGTCTAAGAATGGAGAGCATTCAAATAAAGCATAAAATGAGCAGGACAGTGTTTGGAGTCTGGACAAGGAACCTGACTTTTTGGGCCGTACCTGTGCCCAAAACTCCAAAACTTGGCTGAAACTCAACCATCATGTAATCATCTGTTAGAGTTAATATAGACTTGTTTTTCCTTCTAAATTGTCATCTATGGGTCCTCTTCAATTTTTTCTTGCAAGATAATGTGTTATTCACTTATTTATTTATATATATATTTTTTATATATACATATATGACATTTTGGCTGACGTTTCAGCCGACGTTTCCATTTTTGGGAGGTGACGTTTCTAAACGTACCCGTTTTGGAAACTCCGAAATGTTTCAGCGTTTCGTGCAACTAGTATTAACTTTTAAGAGACTAGGATATAGTATTAAGAGATTAGGATACATGTTTGTTCCTTCAATATCAGCAAAATCAAGAAGATCAATGCAACGAACAGTAAAGTTATAATCTTATTGTTGAATTTTGTAGCTATGGTCAGTCTTCATAATTAATACTTTAACCCTTGAAAATATATATAATATATGTAATGAAAAATGTAAGACATGTTCTTCATGTCATCTTCAAAAGATGAATTTTGAATTTTCCAAAATTGAATTTTTAGCTCTAAAATGATAAGAGAGCACTCCTAAAGGATGAAGTCAGCCTGCCCCTTTAGTGACACCAATTTGGGCTCCTTGGATGACACTATATAAAGCCATTTCACCCTCCTCCTCAAGGCAAGCAATTCAGATCACTCTTGTATTCTCTGTTCACGGGGGAAGTCATCTTGGGCAGCAGATCCATCTCTTGAGCAGCAGGCCGAAATCTGGGCAGATCCATCTCTTGAGCAGCAAACCAAATTCTGGGCAGATACATCTCTTGGGCTGCAGACCAATTTCTGAGGCTACTTATTTTGTTTGACCAGATTTGGCCTAGGTCTCTTCATGGTCAGTTTGACCTCTGTGTTGACTGGAAAGATAAGATCACCTCTTGTTGAATCGAATGATTTCTCTGAGGAAAAGGTTGCTGGGTTTTCCCCAAGTGGGTTTTCCCAGCGTAAGATTCTTTTGTCGCTTGATTGGCTGTCTCTTTATGATCCTACTGTCATTTTTATTCTACAGTTGAAGATTTTTTGTGTAATTGTTTAATGATGAATGTGAAATACAAGTGGATTTAAAGTAAAAAATATTACAAGTAAATATCAGCTAAAAGACTTTGAAAAATCAACATGGAATCAGAGCTATGGTGGAAGAGAAGCCTTGGAAAATTCAAAGCTTGGGCTTGCATTAGCCCTCCACACTTCAAGAGACCAATCACATGAGAGACCTCAGACCATCCGAATTTTCTTTATGTCCACTGGTCAAGAACGAAGAAGGACACAGTTCTGAAACAGGAGGCCGAAAATGCCTCAGTCCCATCACAAGTAAGCCGAAAAGAAGCCTCATTCTGATTGCAGAAGGCTGAAAAGGCCTCAAGGCCTGTTGCAGTAGGCCAAGAAACCTCAAGAACGTCAAGGAGATTCAGGAATAGGCCGCAGGCCTAGTAGAATCCGAATCAAGAGTCTTAGTTTGGGCATTAAAAGCCGAGGAGTCTCAAACAGTAGCAACCTGAAATATCTCTGTCTAAGGTAAAGCCAGCAAAGTAGTCTTTTGTGTATGAGGTCTACTAAAGTTTGTTTTAATCCTTAGATTGTGGGAGGCTTAGCTCATGCTTAGCTCTCTTTGAAGATTTGTTCTGGCTTCTAGGACTGACAAAAGTTACATCAACACAGCATATTGTTTGATTAATAGTTTGAAGGACTTGGTTGCCTGAGGTTTCCATGCAAAGCACATTCCAGTGATGGGATGTTCAATGATGAGTATGAGGCCTGAGAATACAGACTTATAAAGACACCAGCAAAGCTATAAGAAGTCTGAGTTTTGATATGTGAAATACGTATCATCGTTTAATCACGATGGTTTCATTTTTATCAACATTCTTCATCTAGAGGAAATGATCACTTGCTAAATAGCCCTGCCAATGAAGAACTAGTCTAGGCCTAGTTGAAAAGTCTGATATCAAAGTTTTGAAGATGGATGAAGTAAGGCTTGACTATTATTTTCAGATCTTCAATTGTGCTTGTAAAGAATGTTAGTAGAAAATGATCTGCAGTATGAAAGTCATCTAGACATTTCAAGCTAAGCCTTGAATTTGGATTATAAGGACAGCTAAGTGCCGAGAATATTCGACTTCCTAAAGAATGATGTAAGTTGAAATTAGTAAGACAGTTCCTTTGATATGGAAGCTGTCTTGAAGTTGCAGGCTCTAAAAATGATGAAATCAATTGGAATCAAGAAAGTTGCTCCAAAAATAGAGGGAGCTGAGAGTTATAACACTTGTGGAAGATTTGATAGTCCTATTGAACAAAGCACACCTTGATGAAGCAAGTTCGTTGGATATTACCTTCACTCTTGACATCATCAGCTTACAATGAAGAAGAGGCCGAGTTCCTCTTCAACATTGGAGACCGAACTCATCTTAAGAAACATGAGTCACTTGCAAAACTAGAAGTGCTTTTATTATGATGAAGTATAGGCTACTTGGATTAAAAGGATCGAAATCAATGTTTAGCTGAGAATACATGGTTGCTAGAATATCATTGCTAGTAATGCTGAAGCAATAACCAAATATGTTGTGGGTCTGTCATATTTTTCCTGATGAAGACAACTCAGTGGAAGATCCCTAATCTTGACACATTTGGTTGACATCGAGATGGAATATCCTTTGATTGATGACATGATATATGTTAAACATTTGGAAAAGAAATTTTGCAGATGACAAAGTCTGGTGGACCTTCAAAAGATGTAATTAAAATTTCTAGGGTTTGTAAACCCTAGTAGACTAGAAGGCCCTAGGGTTTGTGGATAAAACCCTAGAGCTAGACCTAGATTATTGTTTCCATTGAAAGAAGAAACCCTAGCTAATGCAAGGAAGGAATGACATCATGATGAGGACAAGGTTGATAAGTTTGCAAGATGATTCAAGAAGGCTAAGATCAAGAGGGAGCTGAAATTTCCATATAATCCTCAAAAGATAAGTAACTTATATTTCTCTTGCTTGATTATTATTATTATTATTGTTCTTACAACTAGTTAGCCTATTGTTTTTGTATCTTTTGTCTGGTTATAATTATTCTTCCATGGCCTCCTAGTGAGGATTGCAGGTACATAGTGAAGGTTGCCAAGGATCTCGGAGCAGATGGAAGTAGTGGAAGAACGAAGCAAAGCTTGTGACAAGAGGACTCTCCCTAAATCAATGATTTGTGTTGAGAGATATTGTACAAGATGAGGTCCGAGCTCAAGCCTATTAGGGAGCAGGCAGATTAGCAAGTTTGAAGTATACCTTGATTGTGCCAAAGGAAAGTCAGTGGTGACTTCCAAATGGATCTATAAGATCTAGCATGCAGCAAATGGCAGCATAGACAAGTACAAAGTGAGACTTAAGACTAGAAGGTTCTCCCGGAAAGAGGGAGAGGATCATAAAAAGCATTTGCTCCAATTACCAAGTACATTTTTATTAGAATTATTGTTGCTTCTATTATGGAATTACATCAAATGGATGTAGAGGTCGTTTTTCTCCATGAGAAATTGAGGAAGAAATGTACATGGGGCCACCTCAAGGTTTTGAGGGTCATGAAGGAGTCTCTTGATTGCAAACAAAAGAATGTAACTTAGAAGGATCAAGATTGATCCTATATGATTTGTTTTTTACGGAAGCAGGACCCGTGACAGAGGGTGCAGTCAAGGCTTCCTCGGGAAGCCCTGTTTTAGCCTCAGAGGGAGTTGACCTCTAAGTTCAAGATGAAGGATCTTGGTTGGATACATTACTTCCTAGAACTAGAAGTATGGCAAAAGCCAGAGGGAGCAACTAGACAGCTACAATAGGATTTGCTTCAGTGTCAAGCAGTTGTGATGGTTCTAGTGAAGGAAGCAGCTTTAAGGATGTACAGATTCAGATTGGGTAGAGTGCTAAAGACAGGAAGAGCACATCAAGATGATGATTTATTTTCGGTTTTGCTTGGGCAGGAAGCAGACATTTATCGCACTCAGAACCGCAAAGGCCAAGTATATTGCAACTAGTTTCACAAGTTGTGAAGCAGTGTGGCTTCGAAAGCTACTCGCAAGATTGTTTGATAAAGTGCAGGAGACGACCATGATGACAAGTTGAAGCACATCGAAATCATGGTACCACCACATCTAGGACATGGTACAAAAGGGAGTAGTGAGGCTCCAATCCATTTCTACAAACGAGCAAGATGTTGACACTCACAAAGCCTTTGTCCCAGGGTGAAGTTTGTATACTTCCATGTGGTCACGTCCCCCCACCTAGGGGTCGAGTTTCCTAGCTCCCTCGCGCTCCAGGGACTTGGGGACGAGAGGGGGACGTTTCCCCACGCTCCCAACAGGGTACACGGGGAAACTTGAAAGGGGTCGTTTCCTCCATTTTTGGGGTCGTTTCCTCCAATTGGGGTCGTTTCCTAGGCGAAAGGGGTCTTAAGGGGTCTTAAGGGATCGTTTCCCTAGAAAAAATTCACAATTTTTTTTTAATGAAACAAAAAAAATCATAATTTTTAATATTTGTTGACCGACCAGGAAGGGTTTACATTATGTTCATTTCACATTTCATTTTTTGTTTGCTCCTTCATTGAACTAAACACTACCGCCATCACCAAGCAGCCTTCTATCTGCTCCTTCGTTGAACAGAACACTACCGTTGATGTATCAGACTTGATTTTTATATTATTCAATATCCAATGTTCATAGTTGGAAGTGGTACATCAATATGGTTTAAAGTTTAAAGTTTAAAACTTTTAACATTTATAATTTTATAATTTATTTTCATTGTGCATTGTTAGTAAGTTAGTAGACTAGTAGTTACATTGTACAGTTACAAAATTACATGTATGATGTATGATTATAATTTATATGATAATGATATCAATCATCATGCTTTTCGTTTTAAATTTGTTTCAGTTATATGATTCCTTGATTTATATTTTATATTTATAAGTTTTTAAGACCCTGACGTCCCCCCACGTTTCCTAAAAATTGGTGGGGAGCTTTTGCATAGGTCGCTACTGCGTATCCCCGCTCCCTCGCCTCCTCATCCCCAAAATTTGGTGGAACATTTGTGATAAGCTTAGATTGGTTGAGAATACTTATACTTCAATGATAAGCTTAGATTGGTTGAGAATGCTTCCCTCAGTCAGAGGGAGTGTTGATGTTATTGCATCAAGGGGCGACATTCTCCCTAGGACAGAATATAGACAGATCAAAGCATCGACCAGGGGCCACAAACTGTGGCTAGTGAGAATGGCCCCAAGAGCATCAAGACCTGGAGTGCTCCCCAGGTGGGCGAGTGAGTGCCTTTAGCATCGAGCAGGAAAGTTACCATTAAATTAGCATGCAAGAATGGTAATAGGTCACAGGTGTTGACTAGGTTCCAAGTGATGACTTGGATAATTGGTGAATTGCTCCAAGTGACGACTTGTTGAGCATAACGTTGATGCAGGATGTTTTCCACAGGTAGCAGACTGACACATCAACATAGCTAGCTCATGCAAGGATAGTCATTCTCCCTCGGTCAAGTATGTTGACCAAGATTAGGGAGAATGGTCCAGCAGAGAACAATCATTCTTCTTAAGCCAAGTATGTTGACCAAGATTAGGAAGAATGGTCATAGAGGCCCAACATTACTTAATTGAGTAGGTGCCTTTCAGCATCAGATTTAGCTGATGGAAGTGCTGAAAAGTTCAAGCCTAGATTTGTTGCTCAAGGCTTCTCTCAAAAGGAAGGTGTAGATATTTGCACCACTTGCCCCCTACACCACCATCCGTTCGATCATAGCCCTTGCTGCCTCGCAAGGATGGAATCTACACCAGATGGATGTCAAGACTACCTTCTTGCATGGTTCACTTAAGAAGGAAGTCTATGTAGAACAAACTGATGGGTTCAAAGTTCAAGATCGCCAAACACATGTATGCAGGTTGAAGAAAGCCCTCTATGGGTTGAAGCAAGCACCTCAGGCTTGGTATGAGAGGATCGACAGCTATCTAATGAAGCTGGGATTTACAAGAAGTGAATTTGATTTGAACCTTTACTTTAAGGTTGAGAATGGTAGGCCTCTCATCTTGGTACTCTATGTGGACGATCTCTTTCTGACAGGTGTAGACCCTCTTATTCATCAATGTAAAAGGGAGTTGGCTTCCGAATTTGAAATGAAGGACCTAGGGCTGATGCATTATTTCCCAGGGTTAATGGTCTGGCAAAAGCTAGGTGAGATTTTCCTTTCTCAAGGAAAATATATTGTGAAGCTACTTGAAAGATTTGGGATGGTGGACTGCAAGTCCGTGACTACTCCGATGGAACTTAACTTCAAGAAGTTATGCGAAAGTGTTATTGGGCCTGATTTGGGAAATCCTTCTAAGTATCGTCAACTCGTGGGGGGCCTGATGTTCTTGGTGAACTCCCGTTCGAACATATGTTTTGCAGTGAATACATTGAGTCAGTTTATGGTCGAGTCTCATCACATACATTGGATTGCTACCAAGAATTTCTTGAGATATCTTTGGGGCACAATCACTTATGGACTGAGATACACTGTCGAGAATGTGAGGCTCCATGGTTACTTTGATGCAGACTAGGCCAACAATGTGGTGGATCATAAAAGCACATATGAATGTTGCTTCTCTCTAGGTTTTGCTTCGATATCATGGATGAGCAGGAAGCTAAAGTCGGTTGCCTTGAGCACCGATAAGGCTAAATACATTGCTGCTAGTATGGCCTCCTATGATGTTGTTTGGTTGAGGAAACTCTTTAGTGAGTTGTTTAGACATGTGCTAGATACCACCGTGATCTTCTGCGACAACTAGAGTGGGAATCGTTTTTCTGAGAATCTCGTGTTTCATGACCGCTCCAAGCATATTGATATCAGGTACCACTTTAACCGTGATATGGTACAACAGGGAGCAATAAGGCTCCAACACATTGGGATTGATGATCAGGTCGCCCATATTCTTATGAAGCCCCTGGGGAAGGTCAAATTCTTAACCTTCCGTGAAGGACTTGGAGTCGTGGAGAGACCCTCTTATGAGGGTCCCGTATGAGATGGATGTTGAGCTATGGGAGCTCGAGGGGGCTCAGGGTACTTCTTAGAGTGATGAGCGACCATAGGGTGAGTGGTTCACCTCAATGTTTTAAAACTTTGACTCCGACTCCGACTCAGTATCTACTCAACCGGCTCAATTTCAATGACTCGGTCGTTGTAAAAAATACATTAAATATTTATTTTTTATAAAAGCACACAATTTTAAAGATTTTCGTTCATGTTTCCAAACACACAGCATTAGAATATAGATAGAAGACAACATATGATCAAAGTAGGCTCATGAATATATCCATTATATCAAAATGGCACCCAGTGCACTGTCGAATACATACACGATGTTGATATATAGAGATCAAAAACAAAAACACATAACCAAGAGGCTATAAATGGCCTCTACAACAAAAGTCTGTGACCAGTACTACTGGCTACTGCTAGAGTTGCCAACATCATCTGGCTCAGTGTTACTTGGGAGCGGGAGCGAAAGTGGGGAGCGAGAGCGAAAACAGGAGTGGAGGCGACATTTTCAGAAGCTCCTGGTTTGGGAATGAATCCCGAAGGAGTTCAACAACCAATGTCACTAACATTAAGGTACATAGAGGGATTGGTGCTCTTGATTAAATACAAGTTCCATACCCTAATACATGACAAAATTCAATGGAAACATTGCAATCCTCCAATCCTGAAATCCTGAAAAACTGACAAGTCTGCTGGATTTTGAATGAATCTAAAATTCTACTATCGCCATATGAAATCCAATGAGGCCGGAACCACTCTCAAACATCCGAGTCAGTTTCATGGTATTTAAAAATTTAAGTAAAATGATGAAAATGAAGATCAAGGAGAATGTCACTTTTACTTTAAGAATTTAACATTACCATGAAATTTGAATAGCATATCAATACTAGGAGAGGGGAATGGACCCCAAATAACACTTAACCAATTTAAAAAACACCATGGAGTCCCCAACAATCAGCTAGATGTTAAAAAGTTAAAAAAATTAGAAAAATCCCTTTTTGTTGGGTGACTGACTGGATTTAGGGACTCGGCCGAGTAGATGTGGAAACGGCCAGGTTGACCGAGTCAGTCATGACTCGACCTCCCGAACTGGTTTTTCTGCCGGGTCATAAAATTCCTCAATGACTCGGATCAACTCGGTCGTTTCGGACTCGATTCGGCCGAATTTTAAAACATTGACACCTTCCCCTAGTGCTGCGTGATTTACAGGGTGTGTGGTTCACCTTCCCCTATGATACCCCATGTTGAGATATGCATAGGATGAGTGGTTCACCTTCTCCTGCCAATCCATCCTACCCATGAAGTTTGGGACTCATGGGAAGTACCTCTCATTTGGCCAATGAGTAGGGAAATGAGGATAGGGAACATAGCACTACCAATAGATGCATCGTGTACTACAATACTCCCTATGCTAGGATGTCTGATATTGATATAGGATCAATGGAGATTAACTTCAGGCCAGTGGAGAGTAGTATGATACACTCTCGATTATTAGAGACTGACTTCGGGTCGGTGGAGAATGGTATGGCACATTCTCGATCATTTCTTCTTTATAATTTCTTCATGGTTCAGCAGAGCAGAGTAGAGCAGGGATGGTACTGATTGTCAGGTGGTTTGGAAAGTGGAGCTCTTCCTAGTTGAGAGGGAGTGTTAAGTTTGGAAACTAAGGCCAAACTCCACCTTGGACAGCTCATATGGTGTAGCTGATATTTTTATTTCCTCTCTCTGAGAGGTATAGGATTCATCTAAAGATCATCTCATTCTGAAAATCCAAATGGAATTATGAATTTATTTTCATTATGGACAAATTGTCTGTTGATTTGGGGTAGCATCAAATGTGCTCTAGCCACAAAAGTTGGTGGAGAGGCCAAAGCACATGAGATCTCCAATACCCAGAAAGGGTTTGGGCAGATCCTAAACAGTTTGGGCGATATTAAAATAATTAATATTTTTAATGGAGTCCTTAAGTCTAAACTTAGGGAAATTAAAATATTAATGTGAATTATTATAAAACTGTGTTAGAATGGTCCAAAAGTCATGGATCAAGCCAGATCTAATCTTAGTCATTGACTAGGGACTTAATCTCGATCGTTGATTTGTCAACGAGAAAAGTATAAGAGGAGGCTTGAGGGTCACTTGGAGAACACACCAAAAGATCAAGAGGTCGACTTTCTAGGGCTAGGTTCGCTGAGAAAATTGAGAGAGTGATCTGGAGTTGCATCTGAGGAGCAATGAATACAAAAGCAGAGAGGCAGAGATGGTGTCGAGAGGATCAGCGCAACAGTCGGGAACGTTGACACAGAGGGCAGAAGCCAAAACTGCAGGGAACTACCCGAATAGCCAACAAAGCTGACACTGAGGGCAGAAGCCGGAACTGTCAGGAACTATTGGAACTGCCGGGAACATTCGAAATTGTCGGGGAGGGCAGAAGCCGGAACTGTCAGGAACTATTGGAACTGCCGAGAACATTCGAAATTGTCGGGCACTGCTGAAATTGCCAGGAAAGCTGACGCAGAGGGCAGAAGCCGAAACTGTCGGGAACAGTCGCAACTGCCGGAACGGCCGAGAAAGTTGACGGAGAGGGCAGAAGCCGGAATTGCCGAAACTGCCGGGAAAGTTGACGCAGAGGGTAGAAGAGGTTGGCGTTGGGGTTTTTCGTGGGGCAAATTGGAGCTGAGGCATTGTCGGAGTGTTTATCCGGGGTTTTAGCCGGAGCATCTGTCTCCGAAGGAGAGATACTATTGCTAAGATTCTTCTAGGGTGAGTCAGTTTTGGCACCCAGATTGTATTCAGAAACTGCATAATAATAAAACCCTCAGATAGCTGCATCGGTTTTCCCGCATTGCGTTTTTCCAGGGACATTGGTCCAAAAACAACAGTGTCACTTGTGTGCTTGTTTTGTTTACTTCAGTTGATAATCTGTAATGTGTTGAGCATGTACTTGTATTTATTTCCAGTATTTACATGGTAAATAACTTGTTAATTAACAGAACAAGTAGGTAGGAATAAATTAGAAAGTACATGAAAGGTTTCTAACGAGTTAGACTTAGAAATTCCAACGTTGTCAAGGTCGGCCAGCCATCTAATTTGCACCCTCAAGCCCACAACGTTGCATATAAATACAAGGTGCCTCCTCCTCATTTAGACACTTCACTCACTCACATATCTCTCTCTCCTTCATTGATTGGGTACGAATTTTTAAGGCAGCTCTCCACACATGCGAAGAAGGAAGGGATTTTGTCCCTCTATTGACCAGTGTTGACCAAAGTTGCAGGAAGGTTGTTTTGACCAGCATTGACCTGTTTTAACTGTGCTTTTGTAAGGGAGATCATTGTTTGGGTAGGTCGCATTTCTGGGCACAGAAATCGAGGCAGTTTGACTAGCATTGACTGTATAAGGGTTTGCTGCAGCGTTGAATTTCGTTGACCAGATTTGACTGGATATTTTTGGATGTTTTTGGGTTGATTTGACTAGTTGTTGGAGGCCAAGTCGACCGAGTTTGACCAAACTGTTTTGGAGGTCAAAATATGTCGTATTGACTAGTGTTGACTTTCGGGTTAGGCCTTTCTATTACTGTTGTTTGACTGGTCAAATTTCACTTTGATTGGGCAAGTGAATATTGCATATTGTACTCTCTCTTTCTGTTGAACTTTTGAAGAATAATAAGAAGAATTGATCAAGGGTTTCCCCACACTGGGGTTTGTTCCTCGTTGGCGCCATATCTTGTGCCATCTTGTCTTGGCTTGTCTTCTACTGTTATTGTTTATGTTCTATTTGCATTTTATATCATGTTGATGTGATAGCTAATCTGGATATTGATAAGGGCTAATAAGTAAAATTGCTCTTAAGCATAAAACATACCATTGTTATCTAAAATTAACATCATTGGATTCATATGGAGAGGGTATAATTAATAGTTTTCAGGATTTCAAGGTTGGAGGGATTGCAACATTTCCATTGGAATTTGCCATATATGAGGGTATGGAACTAGCATTTAATGAAGAGAAGCAAGCACTCCATATACCTCGATGTTGTTGGCACTGATTGTTGAACTCCTCTATCATGACCCTAGTAGAAATGTACCCATCATGCAAACAAAATCTTGATATGACATATTACGTTTTTTTTCCATATTATTTTGTTTCTTAGAGGGTGATATTCATGATGAGGATCCCTATATATGCAATTATTTTAATGACAAGTAGTTATTTGTTGTAGCATGATTTTTTGGACTCTAGAGGCCATCTAGAGCCTCTTTATTAATGTATTTTTTATTAGAAATGGATTACACTTGGTGCCATGTTGGTTATATGCACCCTTGCTATATATATGAGAAATTTGCATATTTATGTACAATGGTTTGGATCAATGTTGCACGAAATAGGGACGGTTTTTTGGAAGTGAAGCACCATTTTCCAAAATTCTAGGAAGCGAAGAATCTCGGGAGCATCTAATATAATATATAGTATAATATAATATATATTATTATATATTTGTGTTGGACCCCAGATATGTTATAGCATTTGCTATTCAAGCTTTCCATTTACAAGTTGTTGTCGCACAAAATGTCTAGGCACACCACGACAATGCTCAGATTGGGGTTTGTCACCCTGATCCCCAATCTCTCCGTTTAAGTTGTCTCCCTACAGCAGGCTAAGGGGGGTAGACCCTATGGAAAAACGGAAAGAAGAAGAAGAGGAAGAACTAGTTGGGAACCAACCAGTTCGGGAGACACAACGAGGCAATCAAGTACTTGATTAAGATTTAGCAAGACTTAGGATTTGATTAGATTTTAAACGATTAATACCAGTGCCTTATGGAGTCAACGATCTTGTTAGGGAAATGAAGACCAAGTAATCGATTAGCAATTGTTGCTTAGATGAATCACTATCTTATATGGAATGCAGATCCTAAAACTTAATGTGAGATGCAAGAATCTTGGTTAATTTTAGTTAAATGCTTACTTAAATTGTGAATCCTTCAATCCTTTCTGTGTTGAGCCTAATTTCATAGTAATTGGCAAAGCGAGATAAGGAGAAGCACACTAAGGTGTGATTAACGATACCTCTCCTAAACTTCTAACATACCCGGTGCCTCCGGCACTGTAGAGAGCTATGGCTCTAACCACTGCAAAGTCATCGTTTTAAGTACTATTAAAACAGGCTTCTCAAGAAAAAATGGATGGATATCTATTTGTCTAACGACCAAGCTTATGCTTGGAAGTAAATTTTATCTATGCAAATTTAACTTATATGTGAATGCACTAGAAGATGAGATAAAGTTAGACTCAATGGAGGGAAAACACCCGTGTCGCAAAAGCTCTCAATTACCCAAATGAAATGTTCCATTTACGAATGAAGACTTAAAAATAAACTTTTGAAGATATTACAACTAAACTACAAGCTTATTTCAAATCTTTCTAATACAATTATAGCTCAAAGAGAACAAAACTTCTTTGCAATTCAATATAAATGTTCACAAATATTCAGCTTAGGAAACAGAGATATTAAATCTATTATAATTCCACGACAAAATTCTTTAGCAATCGCTTGAAAATATTTGCAAAAATTTCTAACATGTAACGAGCATTAAATAAGTCAAGCAATGATGATAGATTCTAATAGATGCAAGATATTCAACACATAAACAATGTTCTAGCAATTAAATTTCAAGGGATCTAAATATTTTAAATAACCATGAAATTTAAATGCTAACCAATTTAGATCCTAGAATTTAAATGATTATGCTTAGTGACCCAAATCTAGGAAATTTACCACTTTTCAATAGTTAATCTTTAGATGCAAAAAATTTAAGCACGTTTAACTATAAAAAAGAAAATGCTAAT
>APFE030098774.1:155926-214111 GCA_000404065.3 Pinus taeda | reverse complement strand
AACTATAATCTAGCAGATCAACACACTAGGATTCTCCTAAAATTCCAATGACAAAATCTATCCCGGCTTTGGGGTCAGGTTTGAAGGAAAACTCTGCCGATCCGTGGATCGGTGAGACGAAAAACCTTCCGGGATGTAGATTACCACTAGAAAGTTAGGTCCACCTAGGCAATTCACATACACGACTCATATCTGCTAAGATTATTTACAATTAATTCATGCGGACTGGGTTTACAATTAGATTGATCAAGCCGCTGATGACTGCAGGATGGCACGGACACACTGATCAGTTGCTGCCCCTTTTTTGCAAAGAAAAAGGGGGTGTACTGCATGGGTAGTTGACCGGTAGAGGTCAACAGTTAGTCTGCTCGTTCATTTCTTTCCATGAAAATATGTTGACAGGAGAAAAAATCAAAAGGTTTGATAACTCTCAATACTTCATTTACTAAAGTAATGCGGATTTGGTTTCTGCAACAGAACACCCCTTTGATCCACTTAATTTTCTGCTGGGAATCTCCAAAGATTTGAATACTGTTACATCCTATCTCTTTTGCAAAAAGGAGGACCAGCTTGAGAGCCATCAATTCTGCGATATTGGTTGTACTGTTACCCAATCCCATCTTAATTTCATAAGAATGATTTGGATCAAGGTAGAGAAATCCTCCCCCTCCACATGATTGATTATGCTCTTGTGAGGCCCCGGTTGAAAAAAGTCCAAGGCTTTGTTCTATTAGGACGCTCTTCAATTATTACCTTGGGATTTTTAGCAGTGTTGCGAACATCGTGATTAAACTGTGATAAAATTGGGCTGGTTTTTACACCGATTTTTCCCTTGATGAAAACATTGTGATTTAATCATAAAAAGCGCAATTTAATCACGAGTCGATAGGAAAAAGTCGTGGGTCTGTGCACAGGCATGTTTATATTGTATAATTTCATTGGTTTTTCTTATCTCATTTTGCAAACAAAGATCAAGTTAGAGAGTAGAGGAGCAAGAGAATGAATCCACTAAGACCAAAGAGGAGAAAACCATTGCATTTAGGATCCCACTCAAAGAAAATTAGATTGTGGGCCAACTTTCCTCAATAGGCTATGGATTTGCAGGTATGGGCATCAAATTTGGCCTTGTTTTTCTTGTTTTTCCTTGCGTTTAAGTCACCCATTTATTTTCCATGATTTTGCTAGGGCAGGGAGTGTGTTTTTTGCCATTATTGTTTCATTGAGTGGAGAGGGTTTTTTATTGTCAAAATGCTGATTCTATTTTTTTTTTTTTAATTCTTCTTGTGCCCTAGGTTCAGTGTTACATTGAAGAATTCAATAAACATGCCAAGACATTTGGACTCAATATGGTAATATGGTGAACTTGATGGGGGGTTTGATATACAAAATTTGAGTTGCAAGTTGTGTGGGAAGCATATGACAGGGGGAATATTTCGATTAAAATACCACCTTGGACAAATTTGGGGACATGACGTAGGGATTTGCGAAAAAACTTCTCCAGAAATCATCTGTATTGTCTTCAAATCATTAGATGATAAAGAGTTGGCCAAAATTAACAAGAAAGCTATGGAGACTCAAATTGCAGGGGTGGAGTGGTGGTAGGTGACCATGAGAGTGGTTCTACATCTTTCAGCGTCAACTTCTACAATGGCCAACTCCACATCTTGATCTACCTCATCATTTTTTGTTCCTAGAACCAAACCTGGTGCACAATCATCTATCAGGTCAATGTTAAAAAAATAGGGAGAATGAATAAGTTGACAAGCTGGTGGGTAGGTGTTTTCTATGGGGTGATATTCTCTTACTTCTACAACGACGAACTCCACGTCTACCTCATCATTTTTTGTTCCTAGAACAAACCTGGTGCACAATCATCTATCAGGTCAACGCTTAAAAAAAGAAGGAAGAAGTTGACAAGCTGGTAGGTAGGTGTTTTCTATGGAGTGACATTCTCTTAAGCATGTTGATTTTTTCTATAGCATTGGGAGGTAAGAGTGGTTCTACTTCTTTCAGCGTCAACTTCTACAATGTCCAACTCCACATCTTGATCTACCTCATCATTTTTTGTTCCTAGAACCAAACCTGGTGCACAATCATCTATCAGGTCAACGTTAAGAAAAAGGGAGAATGAATGAGTTGACAAGCTGGTGGGTAGGTGTTTTTTATGGGGTGGCATTCTCTTACTTCTGCAATGGCGAACTCCACATCTACCTCATCATTTTTTGTTCCTAGAACAAACCTAGTGCACAATCATCTATCAGGTCAACACTTAAAAAAAGAAGGAAGAAGTTGACAAGCTGGTGGAAAGGTGTTTTCTATGGAGTGACATTCTCTTAAGCATGTTGATTTTTTCTATAGCATCGGGCGGTATTTCCACATGCCAAAAGGCTCGCCAAGTCGGCCAAAAAAAATTATGGAAATGAAAAATTAAAATTATGTATTTTTGGGCTTCATGTAAGTCCCAAATGGTCAAGTCGGTCCCAACATGAAGGGGTTTGACTTTTTTTTTGAAAAGTCACCCATTTGACTAATATAAAAACACAAGTTGATCTCTTCATCGGACCAATTCGAATCACACATTCTTCTATAGTTTGATCCACACGTGCAAAGTCAAGAGGAGGTGATCTGAAGTTTGACCAAGATAAAAAAAGCTTCCATTTGACCAAGTTTGACTTGCTTTGTTTGATCAAGAGTTTAATTGAATTTGACTGTAGAGAAAGGGGCAAGTTTGATCATAGAAGAAGACTTTGATCGCAAATTTGGGTTGTAGTCAACCACAATTGACCACAAGATTGAGCTAACCTTAGGTCGAAATTTCAGATTGTTGGTCAACATTGGCCAACACTAATTTCTTTGAATTTTGGAGGTTTGACCAACATTGACTAGTTGGTATTTAACTAGGTTTGACTGGTATCTTGGACTTGGATTTGTGGCACAAAATTCTAGAATTCTCTTCAAAGTGTAAATATTGCTAAATAATAATTTCCAAATCCTCTAGGGAGAGTTGCTGTTATGAGGCTTCTAGTAATGCACCCCCTGCATGAATCCTTTGCCTTTCATGAGAGCCACCAACTCAGGGCAATGGAGTGAGGATTCTGGGGGGAAGTTGATGCGAAGAATCCTTCTAGAATTTAGCTTGACCCCCATTGTGTATTTCCTAGAATGAGTATTTTGGACTAGGAATTTGTTTTGATCCGCAAACTTCTATATTGATGAGCCAAAGGTGAGTTCAGTGGAGCGTAACTTGGAGAAAAGACTTTGTCTTGGGCAATATTTATTGTTCCATATCATCACCATCTTGGAGCCATCACCACCACAATTTTGCCCCCATTACTCTTCAAGTTTTCCTAGGTCTCTTAATCCAAGGCCACCTTAACCTTTTGAAAGGCATACTTCTCCCAAGCAACTAGTGCCAACTTCCACTCTCTGGCAGTGTTGCCCCAAAAAAGGACCTATAGAGATTGTGGATTGACCTCAACACCCCTTTGGGCGCTGTTAGGACAATTTTTTTGTTGATAGGCAAGGCTTGCAAAATAGATTTTAGTAGGACTAATCTTCCTGCAATGTTCAAAGATCCGAGAGTCCAATGCTTGGATGATATTTTATCCAAAAGATCTTGCCAGTGGACAATTTTTAAATAATTAACCATAGAGGAGCACCAAGGTAAATGACAGGGAGGGTCGCTTGCTAGAAGCCCATGACTCTAGCAAGGTGAGCCTGAATTCTATCATGCATGTTAAAGAAAAAGACTTGACTCTTGGTGAGTTTAATAGAGGTTTTGAAGGCAGCCTTGAAATCATCAAAGATTCTTTTGGCGGCAAGCGCTTCATGGATGGTAGGTTGACCCATCAACATTTTATCATCTGCAAATTGTTGATGGGTGATGGGCTCTATATGCCTGCTTAGTTTAACACCATTGATCTCCTCGTTGAGCATTGCTGCCTTTAAGTAGTGTCCAAGACCTTTAATAGCTAGAAAAAAGAGGAAGGGGGACAGTGGATTGCCCTGACGGACTTCAAAGTGAAAGGAAGGGGACCTATTGATCAAAATAAAAAAAGGGGTGGAAAACAAAGATGAGATCTGTTGTCACACACAATGTCTAGGCACCAAGACAACGGCTTAGATCGGGGGCTGGCACCCTGATCCCCAATCTCTTTGTTTAAGCTGTTTCTGGGGTAGACCCTACGGAAATGAAATGAAGGAGAACTAGTTGGGAACCAACCAGTTCGGGAGACAGTCAAGCGACCAAGTACTTGTTTTATATTTAGTGAGACTTATAGGATTCGACTAGATTTAAACAATTGATACCAGTGCCTTATGGAGTCAACAATCTTGCTAGGAAACTTAGGACCAAGTAATTGATGAACAACTGCCGCTTGGATGAATAACTATCTTATATGAAATGCAGATCCTAAAACTAATGTGAGATGCAGGAATCTTAGTTAATTTTAGTTAAATGGCTATCTAAGTTTTAACCCTTCAATCCTTTTTATATCGAGCCTGATTTCATAGTAAGTGGCAGAGAGAAGATAAGGTGAATCACACTAAGGTGTGATTAACAATACCTTCGGTGCTGTAGAGAGCTATGGCTTTGACAACTGCAAGGTCATCATTTTAAGTACTATTAAAACCGGGCTTCTCAAGCAAAGATGGATGGGTACCTATTTTTTTAATAACCAAGCTTATGCTTGGAATTAAATTTCAATTATGCAAGGCTAACTTAATATGCAAATGCACGAGACAATTAGAAGATGGAGCAATATGAAGCTAGATTCAAGGATTGAAAGCGCTTATGTCATGATTTATTTTTTGAGTTATATATCAAAGCCCTTAATTGCCAAAGTGAATATTCACTTCACTAGACTGAAAGATAAAACTTCTCAGCAATATGCTTAAAATATCACAATATAATGCCCAATTAAACCACAAGCTTATGACTTCAATTTATCTTGATTCTTTCCAATGCAATTATAGCTCCAAGAGAACAAAAGCTTTTTCACAATTTAATATCCATGCCAATTATATAGATGCTCAAAGATACTAAATTTAGGAAACGAAAGATATGTAATTACCACAATTCGATGGAATTTACCACAATTCCATGGAAGAATATTTAACGAAAAATTTCCAAAGAAATATGCAATAAATATCCAATAATTCAAGTTATTAAAACCATGCGTTTTCCAAAGAAATATGCAATAAATATCCAATAAATCAAGTTATTAAAACCACACTTAGAGTTAATTTAAACGACGAGCAACCACAATAGATGTTAAGCATAAAAATGCTCAAAACTCTTAGCATGCAAAAGACTTAAGCAATTAAATTTCGAAAATTAATTACCATGAGGAACCATGAAATTGAAATGCTAAACACTTCAAAACTAATTTGAAATTAAAAAAAATTTAAAGCCACATTGAATCAAAGCCATACCTAAAAAAATCAAAGGTCAAAAATCAAAATTCAAACTTTCAAAAAATAAAGCCACACCTAAAAATTTAAAATCAAATGGAAATTGAAATCTTTAAAATTTTGTTTTTTAAGAAAAAACCAAACAAAAGAAAATCAAAATAAAGGGAAATTCAAACAAATTAAAAAAAATTAATTTCTTTTGTTTTGAAACTAACCTTAATGACGAATTAAAACAAAGGGAAATCGAAAAAGTGAGAGAACTGTAGATTGAAATTGTAGTGAGGAAGGAGCAGCACCGAGGAAGAGGAGGAACGATCTCGGAAAGCCAGATAGGAAGAATGGAACAAGGAGCAGCAGGGAAATGGAGGGCCACAAGAGAGAAAGGGAGATGGCAGCACGCATAAAGGAGGGTAGGATGAGCAACGAAGAAGGATGAAGGAGCTTGGACGTGGAGGAAGGGAGCTGATGAGTGAGGGAGCGTAAGGTTTTTGAGTGTAGGTTTGCAGGTAGCAAAGAAAGAATGAGGAGCTAGCTTCTTGTGGAGGGATAAGGGACAATGCAGCAAGCTTAGGGCCGCGGATTAGCAGGGAAATGAGGGTCGAGAATTGAGGAAAAGCGTAGGAGCCGAGGGTAGAAGGAGAAGAGGCGACAGACAAAGGAGAAAGTCAAAATTTATAGAGAGGAGCAAAAAAACACAGCAGAGGAGTGATTTCAGAGAAACAAAGGGATCAACAGGAAGAAAAACGCAGGAAAAGGCAAAAGAGGAATTTTGAAGGGCTTCTAGGCAGTAAATGGTAGCCCAAGAACCTCAAAATTCCAAAAGTTTATATATTAAACGGATATATTCCTGCTTCAATTTTCCTCTCAGAAAAACTTATGAAATCCTCGGATCTAAATTTAAACCCTTTAAAATAAGGTTTTTTGAATAATCTTCCTTGCTAATTTTTTGCTGAGGCCAGAGCTTGCCCTCCAAGGTCTAGATTTGGCTCCAGATTTAGTTTTTCCTTCAGATCCATGCATGCAAAATAGAAAAACAAAAATACCCAGATCCCAATATATACAAAAAACAAATAAAACCCCAAGACCCAAATAAAAAAAAATCCCAGATCTATACAAAATATCTATAGATCTATGCACGAGAGTTGCTGATCTATAAGATTTGAGGAGTATGAGTCAAACTTCGCTCCCAAATCTTAAAATCTAAGGCTCTTACTAGCCAGATCTATCAAATTTTCCACAAAATATTAAAAAAAAATGGTTTTTTAGGGAGGTACCAGCCCATGAAATTCGTTCATAAAAATTTAATCTTTAGATAAATCTTGAAGTTAGTATGAGATAGGCTCTTCAGAAAATATGTGCTGAGAGTTGACTGGTCCAACTAAGAACTATCCCCAAACGCTCAATGAAAACCTTAGAGATGTTTTGCAAACATTAGATCAACTATCAAACCAAGTAGAGAAATAAAATAACAATAAAATTTTGAAGAAATAGAGATACTTGCTAATTCAATCAAAATTAAAAATGTTACCTTAGATCCAACAAATTGAATAAGATACCAGTGTTCAACTTATTCTAAGAGAGCTATTGGTTTATAGTTTTCACATAATATTAATCAGAAATTAAAATAATATTACCATAGATTCATGAAGAGGAACACCACTGCAAGTTGAAACCCCAAAGACTTTTGCATTTATTCCAGAACATAGACAAGAGAGCTTGAGAGCTTAGTACACGATTCAAAGATCGGATGAAAAAAACACTGACACAGACCTCTAATTTATAAATAGATCTTGCAATGGCTATTTCACTTGATCTATGTCAAATTAATTTCGACTATTCATAACGATTTAATTAATCTTTAATCATCACCATTGAGATTATTTAATTTTTGAGGAAAAATCGAATTTTTCATTTAACTGATTTTTAATTAACTCAAAACTAATTATTTTTGAGTTAATATCCTCAAAAAATTGACTTTGACTTAACCGCCAAGGCCTAAAGGTCCAAAATTTCTTGATTTCCTCAATATTCGCTTGGCTGGGGACCTCCAAAAATAAATTTCTTTAAAATCCACGAATTTCACCATTGGAGAATTTAAGTTTACTTAGGACACAAAATTAATTAAATTTCTGACTTAGGATTTTAATTTAATTTTACCAAAAATTTTAATTAATTGACTTATGAAAGGATTAATAATTTTTCCAACCCTCTAATATTTAGCCATGGTGTCTAATTATGAGGGACCATGCACTAAATATTTTTTTACATGAAGATTTTACAATTTAATACATGAAGGTGGAACACCCATTTGTTATAGACCCTCAACATTTACCCACTTTTGCAACACAAAAGTATAATCTAGTAGACCAAGTGACTTGTAATAAAATAATCTATCCAATTAGCTAGGTTTATTCCCAAATCACTTTTACATAGACTCGATCTAAAACACTATGTCTCACCTAATATTTTACTAACAAAATCCATTCTAGCTTTGGGGTAAGAGTTGAGGAAAAAACTTTGCCGATCATTTGTGTCTAGAGATACAGATGAATTAGTGAGACAAAAAACCTCCTAGAATGGATTAGACTGGAACTTCTGTACCTGTGATTTCCTTTCTTCCAACCTCTTATTAATGGAACTAATTTATCTGGCATGCCTTACTATTAGTTTCGGTTGATTAAGCTCAATTTTCGCGAATCTGTCTTGCAGAGTGATATGATTGGCCTCCATAGTTTTCATTTCCTGAGTGTGCTTCACTTCCATTGCAATCATATGATTCTGAATAATGGACATCTGATTAGAATGATTAACTTCCATTATCTTTAATTTTTTATCATTCTTCGCTTTCATGCCCATGAAGCAATGTTGCATATGGTTTATCTCTTTCTCATGATGATTCTGCATGTCGGTCCTCATAGCTTCCATCTTCTGAACACACTTTTCTACTATGGTGGCTATGTGATTGGAGTGATTAATTTCCATGATCTCCAATTCCTTAATGTGTTTTTCTTCTATACCCAAGAACTTATTTTGCATAGAACTCATTTGCTTGGCGTGATCTTCTCTTAATCTAGCTTGGTTAAGTTCCATGTTCTTAATGAGTCGAGCCTGGTTATCTTTCATATTCTTGATTACATGCGCTTGATTTAGTTGCATATCCTTTTCATAGGAAGATGTAAAAGGTCTAACTTCTTGACTATGCTCTTTAACTTTTGGCCAATTTTCTTGAGACAAATGATATTCTTTACCAACAACATTGACTTGATTACTTGTCCCTACCATTCTACTATCTATGATTCTTTTGACAACATGGCAAGTAGCCTCTTCATGAAAAGCATCGCATGCGGTGCAATAAGGCAGAGCCTCATTCGCTTGATTTGCAGATCTAGGTGGATTGGGAGGTCTCTGCTCACTAGATTGGCCTTTTCTTTGCCAAGTATTACTGCTTTGATTATTATTGTTAATTCTAGGTTGAAAATTTTGTGCCTGAGCTCTTTCCATTTGGATAAACCTAGACTGCAAAGTACTTATTTCCTAGCATGGTTAGAGATTAATTTGGCTTGGTTAAGCTCCATGCTTTCAAGTTTTCGCAGCAATTTTTGCACAGGTTCGTCTTCAAATTCTTTAACCTCTTTTCCTTTAGATTCTTTCAATTTGGTTGAAGCCCTATGAAAACTTGGGATTTCAGACTTCCCAGATGTCTTCTTATCTTTTTCAAGCTCTATAGCTAAAGTCTGAGCAACTTTATAATCACGATTCTTAGCTCGTCCCAATACATAAGATGTATCAGGATTAAAAGCATCGATGTAAAAATCCAAAAGAGATTTATTAGGAGGTTTATGATCTGTAATTCCTCAATAATACCATTAAATCTCTTATTAAATTCTTCTACGGTCTCATTTTCTCTTTTCTTTATGACATTGATAACTTTTACGAGATGCCTCTCTTTTCTCTTATCTCCATACTTTTCCTTAAAGGCATTAAGATTGCAAAGAATCAAATGAATTATTAGGCTTTTCTGTAAACCAATCCAAAGCATCTTTCTCAAGGTAAGAACAAAGAGGCTCATTTTTACATTGTCATGATTATAATCAATAGCCCTTGCATACTTACCTACCCAAGAACCAAAAGCTTTCAAATGAGCATGAACACTAATTGCATTATTTCCCTGAAAAGAAGGCAATTTGTCAATCCCCTTCTCTAGAAGATCATTAGGAGATTATTAGGATAACCTTGAATATTAGCAAAGTTACAAGGGGTGAACATGTCCATGATGACTTGCTTAAAGGGAAGAGGAGGGGACAAATGGATGCTACAGAGAGAGATCCTTGCTCAAGAAAAACAAGAGATCCATAAGAAGCGAGCTTCTAGCAGAAATTCTTGTAAGAAATGAAAGAAGTGGAGTCGCCACTTGAACATGAATCTAGCTCTAAGTTTCAAAAGGCAAAAACCGAAAGGTTAGTCAAGGAGAAGCATATGGATACCAGGGAAGGTTTATTGTTTGATAAATAATGGATGAATAAGTGGAGTCGCCACTCAAACATGAAACCAATCGAAATGTCCAGGTGCCAAAGGGAAGATGAAATGATTAGTGAGATGACGAAAGATAAGGTGATGAAAAGATGAAGAAATATAATGGCGGCAGAAAAATGTGGTGTTGATGGGATAAGAAATGATAAGAGATTGAAAAATGGATGAGATGAATGTCATAAAGCCAAGGTCCAATAAATGGTTCCCCGACAATGACGCCAAAAAATGTTGTTGCACAGAATGTCTAGGCACCACGACGACTAAGATTGGGGGCTATCACCTTGATCCCCAATCTCTCTGTTTAAGCTGTCTCCCAACAACAAGCTAAGGGGGGTAGGCCCAACGAAAATGAAATGAAGGAGAACTAGTTGGGAACCAACCAGTTCGGGAGACATAGTCAAGTGACCAAGTACTTGTTTTATATTTTGCAAGGCTTATAAGATTCGATTAGATTTAAACAATTGATACCAGTGCCTTATGGAGTCAACAATCTTGCTAGGAAATTTAGGACCAAGTAATTGATGAACAACTGCTTGGATGAATAACTATCTTATATGAAATGCAAATACTAAAACTAATGTGGGATGCAGGAATCTAAGTTAATTTTAGTTAAATTCCTATCTAAGTTTTAACCCTTCAATCCTTTCTATATCGAGCTTGATTTCGTAGTAAGTGGCAGAGAATAGATAAGGTGAAGCACACTAAGGTGTGATTAACGATACCTCTCTTGAAAATCTAACATACCTTGTGCCTCCGGCGTTGTAGAGAGCCATGGCTCTGACGACTGCAAGGTCACCGTTTTAAGTACTATTAAAAATAGGCTTCTCAAGCAAAGATGGATGGGTACTTACCTTTCTATCGACCAAGCTTATGCTTGGCAGTAAATTTTAATTATGCAAGGTTAACTTAATATGCAAATACACGAGATGATTAGAAGATGGAGCAAGAAGAAGTTAGGCTTATGTCACGATTTATTTCTGAGTTATATATCAAAGCCCTTAATTGCTAAAATGAATATTGACTTCACTAGACTGAAAGATAAAGCTTCTCAGCAATATGCTTAAAATATCACAATATAATGCCCAATTAAACTGCAAGCTTATTACTTCAATTTATTTAGATTCTTTCCAATGCAATTATAGTTCAAAGAGAACAAAAGTTTTTTCACAATTTAATATCAATGCCAATTATATTTACCACAATTCCATGGAAGAATACTTAAACGATTACTTGAAAATTTTCCAAAGAAATATGCAATAAATATCCAATAATTCAAGTTATTAAAACCACGCTTAGAGTTAATTTAAACGACGAGCAACCTCAATAGATGTCAAGCATAAAAATTCTCAAAACCTTTAGCACGCAAAAGACTTGAGCAATTAAATTTCGAAAATTTATTACCATGAGGAACCATGAAATTGAAATGCTAAACACTTCAAACAATTCTGGAATCAAAATGATTTTTCTTTAGTGACCCTAATCCAGAAAAATTTCTTGTTTTCATATAGTCAAACTTTAGAGATGATTTAAAAATATTTAAATGTGTTTTGACTGTAAAGAAATTGAAAATTTTTTAAAACCACAAAATTTTCCCCTTTTAAAATATTTAATGTCCCAAACCTTTAACACAAACCTAAGAAGGAACTTTAGATTTAATAATTTATATTATTCCACTTTTCATGTGATAAGTTTTATGAATAAAAATTTTGATGTGGCAAAAAGTTTAATTTAATTTTTAATGGGCCAAAGGCCACATAAAAATTTTAATTCGAAATTTAAAAAAAAATTTAAAGTCTCACTAAATCAAAGCTATACCTAAAAAAAATAAAGCCACACTTAAAAGTTTAAAATCAAATGGAAATTGAAATCTTAAAATTTTGTTTTGTTAAAAAAAACCAAACAAAACAAAATAAAAAATAAAAGGAAATGCAAACAAATTAAAAAAAATGATTTCTTTTGTTTTGAAACTAAACCCTAATGAAGAATTAAAACAAAAGGAAATTGAAAAGTGAGAGAACTCCAAGTTGAAGCGATAATAAAGAAGAAGCAGCAATGAGGAAGAGGAGGAACGAGCTCGGGAAGCTGGATGGGAAGAATGGAACGAGGTGCAGTAGGGGAATGGAGGGCCGTGGGAGAAAGGGAGACGACAACATGCAAAAAGGAGGGGAGGATGAGCACCGAAGAAGGATGGAGGAGCTTAGACGCGAAGGAAGAGAGCCGACAGGTGAGGGAGCGGAAGGTTTTTAAGTGTAGGTTTGTAGGTAACAAAGAAAGAACGAGGAGTTGGCTTCACGCGGAGGGATAAGTGACAACGCAACAAGCTTAGTGCCATGGATTAGTAGGGAAATGAGGGTCGAGAACTAAGGGAAAGTGTAGGAGCTGAGGGCAGAAGGAGAAGAGGTGGCAGACAAAGGAAAATCTCGAAATTTACAGAGAGGAGCGATTTTAGAGAAACAAAGGGATTAGCAGGGAGAAAAATGCAGGAGAAGGCAACAGGAGAATTTTGAAGGGCTTCCAGGCAACAAATGGTAGTCCAAGAACCTCAAAATAAATCCCAAAAATTTATATATTAAACCGATATATTCTTGCTCCAATTTTCCTTTTAGAAAAACTTACAAAATCTTCAGATCTAAATTTGAAACCCTTTAAAATAAAAATTTCTGAATAATCTTCCTTGCTAATTTTTTGCTGAGGCCAGATCTTGCCCTCCAAGGTTTAGATTTGGCTCTAGATTTAGTTTTTCCTTCAGATTCGTACTTGCAAAATAGAAAAACAAAAATACCCAGATCTCGATATATACAAAAAACAAATAAAAACCCAAGACCCAGATAAAAAAAATCCTAGATCTATACAAAATATCTATAGATCTATGCACAAAGTTGTGGATCTATAAGATTTGAGGAGTATGAGTTTAACTCTGCTCCCAAATCTTAAGATATAAGGCTCTTACTAGCCAGATCTGTCAATTTTTCCTCAAAATATTAAAAAAAAATTGGTTTTTTAGAGAGGTACTAGCCCAAAAACTTTATTCATAAAAATTTAATCCAGATAAATCTCAAAGTTAGTATGAGGTAGGCTCTTCAGAAAATATGTGTTGAGAGTTGGCTGGTCCAACCGAGGACTATCCCAAACGCTCAATGAAAACCGACTATCCCCAAACGCTCAATGAAAACCTTAGAGATGTTTTGGAAACAATAGATCAACCATCAAACCGAGTAGAGAAATAGAATAACAATAAAATTACGAAGAAATAGAGATACTTGCTAATTCAATCAAAAATAAAAAATGTTACCTTAGATCCAACAAACTGAATAAGATACTTGTATTCAAGTTATTCTAAGAAAGATATTGATTGATAGTTTTCACATAATATTAAGTAGAAATTAAAACAATGTTACCATTCATGAAGAGGAATACCACCGCAAGTTGAAACTCCAAAGGCTTCTGCATTTATTCCAGAAAATACACAAGAGATCTCGAGAGCTTAGTACACGATTCAAAGATCGGATGGAAAAAACACTGACAACGACCTCTAATTTATAGAAAGATCCTCCAATGGCTAGTTCGCTTGATCCTTGTCAAATTAATCTCTATCGTTCATTACAATTAATTAATATTTAATAGTCACCGTCGAAATTATTTAATTTTTGAGGAAAAATTGAAATTTTCATTTAATTGATTTTTAATCAACACAAAATTAATTATTTTGAGTTAATTTCTTCCAAAATTTGACTTTGACTTAATCACCAAGGCCGAAGGGTCCAAAATTTCTTGATTTCCTCAATATTGGACCTCCAAAAATTAACTTCTTTAAAACCTACAAATTTCATCATTGGAGAATTTAATTTTACCTAGGACACAAAATAATTAATTAAATTTTTGGCTTAGTATTTTTAATTTAATTTTAATTTTTTGATTTTTTCAACATTCTCTTGGTCGGGGACCTCCAAAAATTAACTTCTTTAAAACCCACAAATTTCACCATTGGAGAATTTAATTTTACTTAGGACACAAAATAATTAATTAAATTTCTGTCTCAGGATTTTTAATTTAATTTTACCAGAAAATTTAGTTATTGACTTATGAGGAGGTTAATAATTTTTCCAACCCTCTAATATTTAGCCATGGTGTTTAATTATGAGGGACCATGCACTAAATATTTTTTTACATGAAGATTTTACAATTTAATACATGAATTAATACATGAAGGGGGAACACCCATTCGTTATAGACCCTCAACATTTACCCACTTATAATCTAGTAGACCAAGTGACTTGTAATAAAATAATTTAGCTAATTAGCTAGGGTTATTCCCAAATCACTTTTACATAGACTTGATCTAAAACACTAGGACTTGCCTAAGATCTTAGTGACAAAATTCACTCTAGCTTTGGGGTAAGAGCGGAGGGAAAAATTTTGTTGATCATTTGTGTCGAGAGATACAGATGAATTAGTGAGACAAAAAACCTCCTAGAATGGAGATTGTCACCAAAACCATAGGTTTACCTAGTCTGTTACATACAGATACAGTTATATTGAGATTATTTACATAAAAGGAAAAAGCTTTGAGGATATGGAAGAGGTAAGACCAATTTAGTTTCTCAAAGGATTTGGAAAAATCGAGTTTGATTATCAAACCTACCTTCTTAAGCCTTTTCATGGAGTGATTGAATTCGTTAGCAACCACGATTCCAGCCAATATTTGTTCACCCTCGACATATCCTGAATGTTCTCTGGAGACTAAGGAAGTAGGGGCTTTAAGCTGGTGGCTATGATCTTGGAGGTGATTTTATATATGACATTGCACAAAGCGATGGGTCTGAATCCACTCGGATCTGTACCCTCATTGTATGGGGGATCAGAGTTGTTGGAAAATTCAAAGTGGCAATGCATTAATTCAATTTTTCCTTAACCTTAATACTTGCTTGTGAACTTTATTATTTTTCTTGTGTTGCTTTGTTAGATCTTCCTCATAAAACAAATATCAAGAGCAAAATAATGGAGACAACAGACATGGAAATTAGGCATGCCAGTGGAAAACTCCTCCAAGCGGAAAACCTAGAAACTCTTCTCTTCTTATATAATTTGTTTCAACTGAGACAATAAAGACCCGAACCCTAGACCAAGTCCTCCTCCATGTACCAAGTCAACCCTTCCAATATCACAACTCAATCCTACATCAACCAGCTTCTAGCTGCAACTTCAATCACAACTTCGACCTTGCAACTTTGTCCTGTAACTTCATTCTACAATTTCGACCTGCAACTTTGGCCTTGTAGTTGTTGCAAAAACACTATTTTTTTCTTCTTCAAGAGATCCTTCTTAGAACAAGATATCTCCTCCCAAGGTCAATGAAGTCAAGACATAATATTTATTCCTCCAACAACTTGATATTGCACCTCGTTCTCCTGCAACTCGGAGTTGCAGTTTCAACCTTCTTTTTAGTTGTAGTAACCCTAGAACTTTGCATGTGAGAGAGAGAGAGAGCCCAAAGACAAGATTTCTTTGCCTTCTAACTTCACTCCACCTTCCTTGCTTCTTCTAGCTATAGATCGAACCATTTCAAGAGAGATCGAACTTGATGATGAGTGAGTGCTAAATGAGGTTGAACTGCTCCTTTATATAGCCTTTCCAAGGGGTCAAATTCCCTCCTTTAGGCCGACTTGAAGCTTCCAGTGCCGACTTGTACTTTGGAGGTTTCCAGGATGTTCTAGACTTAATAAATTATTTTATAAGATATATTTTGCATGGAAGGGTCTTATAAACATAATGTTGTCTTCTTTGACTCATGACAATAAATCCCATGACTTGTAAAACCCTAAGCACAAAGAAAATGATTTTACCTAGAAGACCATCAATAAAGAGCATGAAACCAATGATTTACAATAATAATCTTTTTCTTCTTTTCTTTTGTTTGTTACATAAGATACATATTGAAATGAGTAAAACAACAATTATGAAGACTAAAACTAGTTACATTTCCAATACTCCCTCTTAACTAGGGAGGTATTCATAATTGTACCATCAGTACAACATCATTCTCAAACTGAAGAGTTGTCATAAGAAGAGTCGGATTGATAAGCCAATTGTAAGCATCAACAATATAATTAGCGTTGTCATTGAAGCCTAAATTGCCAAGCTCAACTTCATTTGAGAGCATCATGCTGGGAGGCTTTATGTGTGATAGCGCACTACCTCAACACGACACATACCCCATCCAGCTGTTTACAAGGTATGTCCTTTTAGGACTGTTCTTATCTTGGATTTCCATTCTTGAATCCTCAAAGAATGTCAGTCCTCTTCGATCACTCTTATCTTGGATACTTGTCCCATCCTCAAAGAGTGTTGGTCCCTTTCCTTTCTTGGATGCTTTATCCTCAAGGAAACCACATATGCTTATCCAATCCTTCACCATTCTTTCTTTGTGACCTTCACTTAGACTTACGATTGTTAGTCCTGGTCAGCTGCTTGACACATGAAGAAGAGAATGCACATGTGATATCCAACATCACTCCCTCTCACCTAGAGAGGATATCTCTATTATCCTTTTGATTAGAGAATAGATCCTTGCTCCCTTTTAAGGAGACTCCTTTGCTCCCTCTCAAAACCAGAGGAGATTCCAGACTTCCCTTTTATTTGAGAAGTCAACAGCATAAGCCTTATAGCTCGTCTTTATAAGAGTATCAACTACTTGTTCTTCATAGCTACAAGGTTTCCTCTTTTCTTCTCATTGAGCTTGCTTCCTTCTGAGGTATCATGGAGTCATCCTCACTCTTCAATCTTGTGACAAGATTGGATCACTCTCATCTTGTCATCATAGATGAAGGCATTATATTGAGCCTTCCCAAACTTCAAGCTGATCATAACTTCTTCATGAAAGTGATCTTCCCTTGATGACCTTTAGCTTATCTTCTCGTACAGCTACCTTACAATCCCAATATGTATATATCTTGACTTCATAATTGCCATGTATCCTCTATTGATCTTGCCTCAATATTCTTCATATATTCTTGCAATATCCTTCAAAGTAGCAAAATAATATGTTAACCAGATAACCAACAACAATTAGAATTAGACTTACCTCACTATGATGAGTTTCTCATCTAAGCATCAACATCCTTCTTCATGTATTAGAGTGCCCAAGGATCGAACTTGATTACCAAGTTAGCATTTTTCTTTTGGAGATTATACTGGATGTTAATCATTATTCTACATAATCCAGAGAAAGTCTTAATTCTTTTATTTATCCTTGAGTAAGTCACGTTCTTCCCTTTTAAGCATCACACAATCATACAAAGGAAGCTACAAGATTATGCAAATATGAATCTTTATCCAAGAGTCACTTTCAATATGTATTCCTATGCTTCTTATTCCATCATCTAGCTATATATCTCACAATGAGCCTGCAACCTGACCCATTGCATTCCTTCATCCCTTCATCCCTTCAAAAGTATTATTTTCATATTATATGAAATGTATACTAACCTTGTCATCATGCTTCTTGCAAGAACCTTCCAAAATGATGGTCCTTACAGGATCATGATGATCCACCTTAGTGAGATGACTACCTCTAACATAATGTTAGATAATGCCTAGATGAACAATATGCAAAATGGTCTATCTATCTATTCTTTAAAGTCTAGATGAAAGCAACTTAACCAAGTATATTCCAAGTATAATACTATCACATGCTTCTCTCTATGATGCTATTACAAAATCAAGATTCTTTTGAAGTAAACAAGAATGCATACTATCCTAAAGGAAATACCAACTTTTGCAAAGAACCTGACAAACAAGATGCCTTCTTTAATAGCAAAGGTCTTTCACATCTTCTTTCTTTGGCTTTTTGCAAAGAACCTGACAAACAAGATGCCTTCTTTAATAACAAAGATCTTTCACATCTTCTTTCTTTGGCTTCTTCTCAGGTGTTCTCATTTCCTTAGCAATGTGAGCCTCGCTTCTTTCCTTTCTTTTGTTGTTCTGCTGGTTTTGACAATCCCTCTTAAAGTATCCATACTCATTGCACTTAAAGCATTGAACCTTGGACATGTTGAAGAATCAAGGGCATTTATGTATAGTAGGATTCTTCTAGACTTGATAACAACTTGTGAAGCACTTTTACAATTTATCTTAGCTTGATCTTCTTCTTATTATTAGTGTGTGTGTTAACTTCATCAAACTGCTATCAAAACATAAGAAACAAGAACACAAAATGTTGGCTCTCTACCAGGGCCAAAACCTCTCTCTCTTAGAGAGGAAAACCCTTTCGTAAGCTTCTCTTATTGAAGCTTCTTATTGATCAATGCCAAACCCTAGACCCTTGACTAGAATGTCCTCTAAGCACAAGTCAATCCCTTCCTCCCTTCTGCACTTTGTTCCCTGGCACTTAGTCTTCCTTCTTCCGACACTTTGCTCCTCGACACTTTGTCCTCCTTCTTCGTTCTTTGATTGGAGATAGACCTTGCGTATGTGAGCTCTAGATGAGATGCTTCTCTTCTATACTTAGTGATATCCTTCATTCATGGAGACACCTTCCTTCTTTTGACCAAACAAGATCCTTCTAGAGGTGTTGTTGGGGACTTGGTGTGACTGCACAACAGCCCTAGTTTCTCGCATGTGTGGGTGATTTCCTTGAGTATTAGGCTCCTTTAACCTTCACTTGGGAGATCCTTTTCTTCACTATAGTAGGAGGCCTAATAGGCCTAAGTTACTAGCCCAAACGATGAGAGATATGGTGCTGATATGCTACTGCTGTTATGACTGC
Source organism: Pinus taeda (assembly GCA_000404065.3). Classification (NCBI taxonomy): domain Eukaryota; kingdom Viridiplantae; phylum Streptophyta; class Pinopsida; order Pinales; family Pinaceae; genus Pinus; species Pinus taeda. The sequence goes on along the minus strand of APFE030098774.1, from coordinate 195,405 downwards.
AGTGAGGCTTCCTTTTCTCGCACTTGTGACTATTTTCCACCCTAGAAACAATCCTTTTGACTTCGATATAGACTTCTCCTTCTTCGCTGCACTAGAAGCTCCTTAAACTTGCCTTTTCTTCACCTTTTCTCGGCTCCTTGTTTTCGCTGATTTCAGAGATGCTTGCTTTTCGTTATGAGGGAGTGGACAACCTCTATATATAGAGGACTGTCTCTCCTTTAGGCCGACTTGTAGTTTCTTCATCATTTTTGCTTCTAGGAGGATGTTGTTGCATGGATAGGACTTTGACTTTGCTTGGAGAGATATTCGTCGACTCTTATACAAATATATACATGGTGTAACATGCCCTTAAGGTCTTCAACATTTTCTTTTGACTCTTTGACTCACCTATAACACTTTAACATGTGCTAGACCTATTTCAATGAGCAAGAAACTCATTGATAAATATAAAAAAAATAATGTTTTTGTTCTTGAATAAATACAAATATCAAAAGTACATTTATGAAGACCTAACCTAGTTACACTTTCTTCAACAAGACATATCTCTCTTCTTGGAATTCCCAAATTCCCTTCTTCTGCTTCTTGACTCGGGCTATAAAGGCTTGAGACTATTCATTTGATCCAATTTCATCCTTTGCCTTGATCCTAGTTTCTTCCATGATGCATTGGACCCACAACTCATCAAAAGGAGTTAAGTCTTTCTTAGAGTAGATGCTTGTTGCAAAGTTGCTCCATTCTGGTGGCAATACATTCAATACACAGATGGTCATTTCCGAATAAAAAATTGTCTCTCCAAGCCCTTGCAAGTGATCTCTTAATTGAGATCTTCATTAGAAAGGATGCCATGGCCTCATCCTTTGATTTCTTCATTCTATATAGCTTATTCCTCAGACATATTTTGTCCTGATGTACTTACAGAGTACAAATTCACTAGCTTATCATACATAGCCTTGGAAGTTTTTAAATTTGCAACAAATGAAACAAGAGGATCCTTAATGGATTCAACAATGATCTTTTGTGGCCATGCTTCTCCTTTCTTGTACTTTGCTAGTTCTTGAGTCTTGCCTTTGCTAGGTTTAGTAATTCCATTACTTCGTGTTCTGTAAGTGCCAGGTCAATCCTTTTCTTCCATGCTAGGAAATTTGATGAACCAACGAGCTTGTTGCTTTCCTTGCAGAAAGAACCCATTTGACCTCTAGATTCAGACATAGAGTAACAATATGATACTTACTTGAAGATCAAGAGTCTTCCCTTTTCTGATGACGTCTCCAACTATTTTGAGGCTATCGAAGGGAAAAATAGTAAACACTGGTCAAATAGTCCCAAACAGAAGTCAAACTCAATCAACAGAAAAGTCTCTCTCCCCTTCGCACGTGTGAGCTTGGACCCTGCAATTTCAGACTTATACGAACCAATCAGATCAAGAGAGAGAAGATGTGATGTGTGATGATGTCCTTTAAGTGATGTGATATGATGTGTATTTATATGTGGTTGATGAGGTGGCTTTTCCTTGCCAGGCCGACTTGTATTTTTGTGCGCATGTGGGTTTCACATAAAAAATAATATTTTTCTTTGACCATATTAAGTTCTTCCAAGGGCTAGTAGGGGCTTCTCTAGATGAGGAAGGCTTTGCAATGGAGGGAATTTCTCACTGAGTTGCCAAATTCTAACAAATTTTAACACTGAAGAGGGTGGAATCCCTGTTGAATCTTTGAATGCAACCTTTTTTCTCACCAAGAGATACAATCATGTTAAAGTCTCATCCAATGATGCAAGGCTCTAATTGGCGGAGTCTGTGAAGTAAAGCAAGATTACTGAAGAAAAGGCCTTTATCATCAAATAGATGCAGCCCATAGACAACCATTAAGGCTCAGGAATCCCTTGAGCCGATGGGTTGCATTTTGCTTGTATGGATATTGGGCATGGCGATCCAATCTTGTATATCTACTTCTCCTGGGTTCCATATTACAGAAAGGTCCCTAGCCATTCTAGTTGTGTCTAGGGATTGAACTTGGATCCCTTTCTAGATTATTTAAGAAAGGGCATCCATTTGTTTGGTGGTACTATTTGTCTCCTCCAAAATCACAATGCTAGGCTTCTCTTTTTTAATGCAAATCTTAAGGAGCCATTGCTTACCCACTTTTTATTAATGTGAATTACAAAATAGAATTACTTTTCAAAAATATCTCATAGTATTTCTCGCACATGGAGTTCAGGTGGAATTGTCCACCAATCATCAACGTTCCATTTCGAACGAATACATCTTTCATTAGTCATTCTTCATTGAATTCTGAACAGTCATAGTATGATGGTTTAATCATTCTTCACAATGCATTCACTCCTTGATTCACATTACCGACACTTCATTGGTTTTTTCTCTTGTTTTTTAATAATGCACCATAGTTCATTTATGGAAATATCCATCAAAAGGACAGCAAATTCAAATGGATATAGGATGATCTTTTTATAATTGAATAATGAATGAATGAGATGTTTTATACATTGCTTAGTGATGGTATACTTGTATGCATTGTCTAGTCATGAAGTTGAATGGTGTGTCTCCTTAGTCATGTTATGTCTCCTCAGTTTGTTACTATTATTGTACTTTATATTCATTATTTAGTCTCTTCCATCAAGATGCTTTGATCTCAAAGCATTTTATGGAAAAAGCTAAATCTATTTTTTGGCTTGCAATGTCTTCTCATGATTCTTCATTCTTGAAGCTGTGAGGGTTGAAGGCATGAGATATAAATGATAAGCACAAAGTAGAATTATCTTCCTATGAAATTGTCGAACCATCCTATTTCAATTTTTTGCAGAACTATGTGGTGACAACTATGATTAGGGGATGATAAGATTCTACAACTGAGCTTCTGAATTACTAGAATCATCACTTGTTTTATATATTTATGTTGTCTTTGGTTAGTTTGTTGAATAATACAACAACTATTATTAATTAGGATGATGATATCTCATCCTGTATTTTGTGTCCTGTTTTCAGAACATTCCCATTTTGATACCTTTGGTGATTTGATTAATAAAATTTTAATATGAACTTTATTTTATTTTTCTTTTTGTATTATTTTTCTTCTCCATAGTTCAGATTTTGACATGTAATGGCTCTTCTAGTTCTAATTGGTTGGTCATAGTTTTTATTTTTATTTTTATCAATCAATGCTTCCTTGTTAAGTTGCTCTAGCTTTTCCTGTTGTGACGTCTACTACAGTTACTGGACAACAGATCCAATTTCTCATTAGACACCCTCAGAACAATTTCACATGGAGGCTTTACATTTTTAAAGTTTGAATGACCTTATGAATGATCCTTAAATGATTGAATGACCTTAGGAACTTTACTAGATGTCTCCCTAAATTACATGAAATAACTCTGTAAGATTGTTCACAACATTGTATTATTTCAGGAGTCATGGTAGGTTGCTTAAATTGATGACGATGGTCAGGTATTTTGATTTCTCATGGCCGTGTTGTGTTGCTTAAAGCTGTATTTAATCTAGGCTTTTCGTTTTTTTCCTAATTGATTTATATGCTTTGGAAGATGTCTTAAATTTTATTCATTTTATTGATGTACTGAACCTGATGTAACTTTTTCGTCCCATTTACTGGTTTGTTATCATGTATAGAACATTTAAACAGCTTTGCTTCTCTCTTGAATAGGGCAATTCCTTTTGTTGTAGACTCCCCTTAGTTTTGTCTTTCTCTTCTAAAATATGTCCCATCCATGTTTTCCATTTTCTTTGTGCTTAAACAGTTTAAAATTTTTGAACACATTGCAACATCTTTTGAAACGTGTGTATTTTTTCATGCTTCTCTGAAAATCTCACAAAAGGCAAACATTTACTCTAAATGGTTAATGCCATTGTCACGTGTTGTTATGGAAACTAATGATTATGTTAGGGACCAAGTGCATAGGCTGGCTGACAGTAAATCCATCTCTTGTTTTTTTTGGGTAGTTTCTGATATATTTATACATGCTCATTACATCAAAAATAATTTATCGTTGAAGGTATTCTTAAGTACTGTAAAATTCTTAGTGATCTTGATGATGCAGTGTCAATTTAAGATCATATCCCTGTGGTATATTCCTAATGAGCTTCTTTTGTTTGATATAGCGCTTTTATGAACCAGGAAGTGAGGCTCAGATTGCTGCAGATGCTACTTTAAAGCCATCAATGGACATCTTTTCCTTGGGGTAAGGCTTTAATAAATTTTGGTGCACACATGCATAACTGGGTAATGATTTGGGTGCTTAAGCATCATTTACTTGTATTTATTTCTAAAAGTTGGCTTCAAAGCTATGTATATCTGAGTGTTGACTTCAAAGCTATGCTTGATAATGGAAAGGTATCCCAATCAAGAATAATGAGATGCCTTGCAGTCTACATGCTGTTGTTTATATGAGTTCTTGAATCTTTGATGTTCTGTAGTAAAGATTATTTTTTATATTCTTTCCAAAGCTAATCTTGTTGAAAAGTTAGTAGTGCCCATTTATTTCTGTTTGGTATGTGATACTTGAAAACTCAACATTACATAAACTTTATTATTTGTTGTGATCTTATTGTAAAAGTTCACTTTTATACTGTTGCTCGTTTTTACATTGGTTGTAGGTCTCATGGGTGTACTAGGCAGTTTCAAGGATAAGTCCCTCAGCAATGTTTAATTGAATACCCTTTTATATTGTTGCTCGTTTTTACATTGGTTGTAGGTCTTATGGGTGTACTAGGCAGTTTCAAGGACAAGTCCCTCAGCAATGTTTAATTGAATACTATAGTCACACATTTTTAGATTTGCAGCCTCTATACTGTTATTCTTCTTTTTTGACTTGCAGAATTCCTATATAGTCTTTGTTTGTTATAGCGTAACAATGGAGTTTCAGTTGAATGCGATCAAGTAGACCTTTACTTAGCGTAACAATGGGTCCACTTGAAATTTTTATGTTTCAGTTGAATGTGATCAGGTAGACCTTACTTAGATCATTTATACACATATTTTGGTGAAGGAAAACAATCCTTTCTCGGTTCTCTCGATGTCCATCTTTTTGTAAAACCTTTAAGTGTTGCCGATTTCCTCAAGGACCTTGTGATGCTAGAAAAGGAGGGGAAGATTTGGTAGCCTCACCCATATTGGCATTGTTGAGACCACCGTAGTTGTGGCATCAAAATTTGGGAACCAAGGGGCAATGAAGAGGCCCACATTTCCCCAAAACTAGGGCTCTTCTTTTAGTATTCTCTCCAAATCCTCCTGAGTATCGAACTGAACAATGAAGAAGCATTTTGAACATAGGTATATGTCATAGTTGGTGGTCCAAGTTGTGAACACCCATTGATATAGAACCTCAAATATGGGCCAAAAACCATTGAATCTGCAAATCACTGCCCTAGATTGAAGAACAGAAAATAGCTGATTTACCTATGTTAGATTTACCTCCATGGCAGACACTTGTTGTTGTTGTTCCACTATGTAAGGCCTAGGATTGAATTGTGGCATGTTCGATGGGTTATGGCCTTTGCCCCACATTCTTGTAGGAGGTTGAGCCAACTGTGTTCGTAGATCATAAGGTATCCCCACGCAGCCTCAACAACAAAGTGATGGTAGAGTTTCGAGCAATGTCATAATCCTTCAACTAGGCGGTGTTTTGCAACTGACTTCCTTTGCAGAGAAGACACTGCTTGACTATAGGAACTCCTAGTCAGTTCTCAGTGTGTTGGTTTAGATCTGCCCCAAAGACCGATTTAGAAACCCAAATTTAGATTGTGTTATCGCTTAGGGTCTTGAGAAAAATCTAAAAGCCTACCCTTTGAAGCAAATCTCCAGGACCTCCAATCGAGCCAAGCATAAATAGAGCATAAGGATTTTTAGCTTGTTCTGTTTTGATATGAATTAATTGAGGTTGAAAGGGAAGGTGCTAGAGATAATCACAGGATGAAAGACCAGATGTATATTCCTAAGATGTGACAGAAAGAAAGCTGAACCTAGAAAGGGCCAACCAAACCCACGCACGGGGACAAAGAAAATAGGAATAACAGGTAGACGTCCTTGTTCTGGTGACGTGAAGCAATCCTTTTGAATCCAAGCTAAAAGTTGTCGTGGCCTCATCATCAGAAAAGGGAAGGGGTCGAAAATAATGAATTGTGCTGCTTGACTCTCATTAGTAGACTTCTCATGCCAGATCCATACGACATGGACATGTCTCTTCAATATGCTAATTATTTATTAATAATTAATTATATATTATGTTCATAACATTGCCTTCCCCTTTAGAAGAGCTTTGTCCTGAAAGCATATTGATGAAAAGGCTTGATATATTTTTCTATCTTCATAATGTCTTTTCATCTTTCTCAATTCTCGAACTGTCATCTTCTATGATACAAGACGGTATGAACTTCTGAGTGTGGTACAAAACTGTTGCACTGTGCAATGATCTAACCATCGTAAATCAATTTTCTGTGGAACATTGCGGTTATTAGATACTTGGGATTAATTGCTATCATAAGACTACATTGCGCTAACATCGGCATTCTTTGGAATGATACAAGATGATATGAACTTCTGAGTGTGGTACAAAACTGTTGCACTGTGCAATGATTTAACCATGGTAAATCAATTTTCTATGGAACATTGCGGTTATTAGATACTTGGGATTAACTGCTATCAAAAGACTAAATTGTGCTAACATCGACATTCTTTGGAATATAAGTCAGTGATTTTTGCCCTAAGTGGCTTGGGTACATTGACAGGGTTATGTACCCACTCTTGTGATTAGGATGTCAATAAGGTGTGGTTGTAGTGTTTCGTTGATTTGCTTTGAAAGCTTTATTTTCATCATGCATTGATTTTACATTGTTAATTGTTGAACTTTTGTTAATAAGTACGCTCGAAATTTCTATCATTTGTACTCCAACATTTGAATATGTTTTTACATCTTCTTGAGTTTTGATATTCACTAGTTTGATATTCGTTTCTTTTTCCTCAACTTGCATTTTTACATCTAAATATTTTGATGCTTCGCTCTCAATATGTTGTTGTACTTTGTTTTCCAACGATTTCTTATGCTTCTTAAGCTTCTTAATCTATATAAGTAATTTTTCATTGTGCTCCTTATGTTGTGATTGAATAGAGAAATGCAATATACATGTATAATCCCCAATGTTTTATTGTGAATTAATTATGTCATTGTTTTGAGTCCCAATGTTCTAATTTTTTGATTATATTTGACTCACGACTCACCAATTCGTTTGCAAATTTAGGTTTTATATAATTTTTATTTTTGGCGGGAGAGATAGAAATAGTGACATCTTTTCCTACAAGAGTCCCCTTAATTCTGAATAGCACTTATGTGAGGTTTTTGAAAATATTCCTTTCTCTTTCATTATAGTTTCCATTCCTTTCTTGTCAATGATTGACTCCATTTTGCGTTTATCGATAATTTCGTCAAACAATATTTTGACTATGAAGCTTATGTATCCTTTGTAATGAGTGAGTATACAAAGTATAAAAGGCCCACTTCCTCAATATGCCTTTAGGCTAGTTCTCTTATATATATGGACCCAACCTTTAATATCCTCAAATAACTCTCTATTATAACCCTTTATATATATATATTCTTTTATAAATATATATTTTTAAGAGGCCTTCCACTTAGATAACCTTTCACTTTATTACTCCCCTTTATACACTTGATGTTAATTCCTTTTATAAGTTTTACTTCTTTAGGTACTTTTTTCTTAAAAAAACATCTAACGTCTCTTCTACTTGATTGGTTCCCAAACATCTCCAAATCGAAAGAGATATACATCTCAATACTACTACATGATAGAAATATTGAAATCTCTCTAGATCTCAAAATAGATAAGATACATCGATATACATTTGAATTGCCATATCTTCTTTACCCTTCTATTTTAGTTGATCCTTTTAACACCACATTGGGGCACAAAAATGGAGTTTTTTCTTCTCGGAACATGTCTTGCCCTTCTTAGTTCGAGCAAGCGGCTTCACTCCTTTTTTCAAAAGTTGATATATATATATATAGGTCTTTTCAAAGGCCCACTTCTATAGTCACTAGGAAGGAGAATATGGATATTGAAAAGGTACTTTCTTTAAAATATATAATACTCATTTATATTTGTCTTTTTCCCACTGTAACTAGTCTTTCAAATTAAACCAATTTATGTGAATTCCATTAATTTATGATAACATACTATATTTTATGTTCACATGGCAACTTGATCATCAAAATAATATGAAGGTGTTTATTGTAAGGTTGTGGCCTTTGGATGGTTATGTTTGAAGATTGATTTTGGTGGTGTTAATGTGTAAGGGTAGCAAAGTAGGGAAATGTTGTGGATAGAAATGGGTGGATGACAGGAAGGAGTGACAACCAGGGGATACTATGGCGCTGTACGGTAGTAGAACAACATGACAAAGTAAGATAGTGTTGGCCCGAATGGGATTGGACAACAATTTTATGAATATAGAGTTGTACGGATGATGATAGGGTGATGGGGGACAATTTTGTTTCAGAGGAACAATGGTGGTAGTAGTAGAGTACCTTGATTGTATGATTGGTAGCGTAGGAATTGTGTACTGATGGATGCGACATGGGACATGACACTTTTGGGTGGTTAGACAGTCTCCTAGTATGACGTGCGACCGTCTGTCAGGCAACATTGCTATAGGAGTGATGGTGTTAATTGGTCGGGCTGCGGATGTGTACGGTGGCGTGGAAGTGGCAGTCATCGATGGTTGTGGCTCCACACTTTTTTTTTGTTATTTATTTATTTAATTTTATTATTAATTTTTTTAATAATCTCTTTTTTGTTTTTTATTTATTTTTGGCCCTTTATAATTTTATATATTTTTATATATATAATTCTTTTTTAATGGCCAAAGGTCGAGATCAAAGAACAAGGCTTTGATACCAATGTAATGAACAAAGTTCGTACTCAATGGATATTCAAAATATTTGGATTATGTAATTATCCATTATAGGACAAGTAATATTTATATATAAGAATGTTGAATGTACAAGTGATACGATACATTGATATGATATGTTGTGGTTACAAATGACGGCCTTGCTTATATGCTAGGCAAGGTGCCTCTTCACGAATAGTCATTTCGTGTCATTTAGGACATGTCTCTTCAATATGCCAATTATTTATTAGTTATTAATTATATATTATGTTCATAAAATCGACCCTCTCTCACCAGCAATTTGTCCTTAGATAAATTGACATCCAATTCATAGCCTCTTTCACGCTTCAATAACTAGGCCTCCCTTGAACTCCAAATCTTGGCCTCTTGGAAATACTCTTGAATCACGCTGCACTCTTCCTCTTTCTCCTCAGTCTATATGAGCCTGTTACTCTAGAGAAAATCTCTCTCCCCCTATTTGAGAAAATCACTTTCTCAAAATGTAGTAGTAGCCTCTTTGTAATGTTCCAGATGGAAAATTAACAACGATATTAAGCAAAATACACATGCAACACAGAAAAATTTAGACAACAATTAAACACCCATAAAATTGCACCAGAATTGTGCCAAGCTGAGCCATTTTATTATCCAAAGGAGAGTACAATGCATGGAATGTGTGCACTTGGGCTTGCCAAAGAAAGCTAGACAATCTTAGGTGAGAAAAATGTTGCTCAAATGCAAAGGAAAGACCTTCTCAATGTACTGCGCTGGCCTTCGAATTTCTTCAACTGCTAGCTAGAAGAAACCCTTTTTTGAGCCTCCAAAATCAGAAAATTTTGCCAAATTAATCTTGGGCTCTCCACCCCAAACCCAGAAAAACCAGGAGGAAGGGCTTGGGCAAATTTTACCAACCCCTGGGACCCAAAATTTAAGCTCAATCCTCTTAACTGGCTGCCAAATATTTTTGTTGTTTTGGGGCACCAAAACTCCTAAAATTTTGCAAAGTTAGGAGCAGACTCCTTGAGGCTAGTCCAACAAAACCCAAAAATGATTTGGGCCAATTCTTACCTCTCACAATTACCCAAATTTGGTGCTACGCCCTCCTTGACAGGTTTTGCATCCCCCACAATTTACAATTGTTGAATATGGCACAATCCCTCAATTAGCTGTAGAATGACCCTGCGAAATTCCTCTGGAAGACGTGTGTGAAATTCCTTCCCAAACCCAACATAAATGAGATGCATACAACCCCTCAAAATCTGCTCGTCACACCTTTGTGCAAGCCCTAAAATGGTGAATTTGGCTCTCACAGGAGCAACAACTTCCAGCTCTGAAATTCACCTCAAATGATGGTCCACCCATTCTGAAATTTCTCCTAAATTTGCTGGCCAAAATTCTTGTTGAAACTCCCTCAACTCAGTGGAACGACTTTTGCCCCCGCATCTTCCTAGAAGTGTGAACTGGCTGAAACAAGAACTGATTTATCCCACGAACTCTAGCAAATCTCTTCCCACTAAGTCTGGAAATCTCTCCTAGGGTGGTACTCTAAGTCCACCAAGTGGAAATCTCCTTGTGCTAAGAAGCAAAGTAGTCTTGGCTAAGTAGCTCAAGAGTAGTCTAATTCAAAAGTTCATATTGTCAAAAGCCCCCAAAATGGCGCCTCTTCCTCTACTTATCTTTGTTGCCCCCTTTTCGCTCCTTGTGGGCCCCACCAATTTGGCCTCCTTCTCCCTAGCTCGATTTTCATAAGGGGTTTGAATTCCCCTTTTGGTGGCCTCACATCTCACTACCAATTTGATTTTTCCTTTTTTCTCTAATATTGGTGGCCTCCATTTCTCCAAAATTAAGTGGGGACTCCCTCCACTCGCTTTTCTTGAGTTTAAGTGCCAAAATATTTCTAACACCCAAATTGCAAAAATGGAAATTCTTCTTAACAAAATTAATTTAATTGGGGACATTACAACCCTCCCCACCAAAAATTGCTTGTCCTCAAGCAATGGTTGAATAAGCACCCTCTCAATTAGCTAACCCCAACAGTCTTTGCACATAATACCGACGTCCCAAATCCAGCCAACTTTGATCTCTGCCTTGTCTTGCCAAGATCCCAAGCTATCTTGATCAGCGTGAAGCATCCCTTGCTCCACTCACTGCCCAGTTAAGCATAGGCACCATATGCCCTTCACATACTGCCACTAGGTAGAGTATCATGGTAGTATAAAATCAGATCATCTCCTCGTGAAACTGCTCTATCGAATAGTCCATATCGTGCACTTCAAGAGTGGACTCCTGAAGATGTAATCCAATCCTTATGGGATTGAACACTTGTCTGCCTGAGCTTCCCTTGATCTCCTCCTGTTGATCACCCTGCCACGCTGGTGAGGTTCCCCACACCATTAATGAATCACTAAAACCCAATGGAAGATCTGGTTGACCTTCCCCTTTTAGAAACAAGCTCACCTCTACGGGTAACTGAACTACTAATACCTACTATTCCAGAATCCCCTAAACTTCCAGCTCTAAAATTCACCCCGAATGCTGGTCCACCCATTGTGAAATTTCTCCTAAATTCACGGGCGAAAATTCCTGTTGAAACTCCTTCAACTCAGTGGAATGACTTCTGCCCCTGCGTCTTCTTGGAAGTTTGAGTTGGCTGAAACAAGAACTTATTTATCTCACGACTCTAGCAAATCTCTTCCCACTAAGTCTGAAAATCTCTCCTAGGGTGGCACTCTAAGTTCACCAAAGAAAGAGCTGAGATTTCGGCCCGAAAATCTCCTTGTGCTAAGAAGCACTAGTAATCTTGGCTAAGCATTTCAAGAGTACTCTAATTCAAAAGTTCGTATTGTCAAAAGCCCCCAAAATGGTGCCTCTTCCTTCTATTTATCTTTGCTGCCCCCTTTTCCCTCCTTGCGGGCCCCACCAATTTGGCTTCCTTCTCCCTAGCTCGATTTTCCTAAGGGGTTTGAATTCCCCTTTTGGTGGCCCTACATCTCACTACCAATTTAATTTTTCCTTTTTCTATAATATTGGTGGCCTTGATTTCTCCAAAATTAAGTGGGGACTCCCTCCACTCACTTTTCTTGAGTTCACGTGCCAAAATATTTGTAACAACCAAATTGCAAAAATGGAAATTCCTCTTAACAAAATTAATTTAATTGGGGACATTACAGTTCTCCCCACCAAAAATTGCTTGTCCTCAAGCAATGCTTGAATAAGCACCCTCTCAATTAGCTGACCCCAACGGCCTCTGCACATATTGACGTCCCAAATCCAAACATCTTTGATCTTTTGCCCTGTCTTGCTAGGATCCCAAGCTATCTTGATTAGCGTGAGGCATCCCTCTCTCCACTCATTGTCCAGCTAAGCGTAGGCACCATATGCCCTTTGCATACTGCCACTAGGTAGAGCATCACGGTAGTATAAAATTTGGATTATCTCCTTGTGAAATTGCTCTATCGAATAGTCCATCTCGTGCACTTCAGGAGTGGACTCCTGAAGATGTAATCTAATCCTTGTGGGATTGAACCCTTGTCTGCCTAAGCTTCCCTTGATCTCCTCTTGTTTATCACCCTGCCTCGCTGGTCAGGTTATCCACACGATCAACGAATCACTAAAACCTAATGGAAGATCTAGATGACCTTCCCCTTGTAGAAACCAACTCACCTCTACGGGTAACTCAACTGCTAAGCTCTGCTATGCCAGTCAGTGTTGTTAAAAGCGCGATTAAATCGCGTTTTTTTCAAAAAATCGCGCTTTTTTCCCTAGCCCGATTTAATCGCGCTTTTTATAAGAAAAAAGCGGGCTAAATTTTTTTTGCCGTTTTTTGGGAAAAAAGCGCGCTTTTTTGAAAAAAGCGCATTTTTTCGAAAAAAGTACGTTTTTTTTGGGGAAAAAAGCTCAGGCTGGCAGGGCAGTGCGATTTATAATGAAAAATTGAAAAAAAATGAAAAAATGAATATTTTTGTACCAAACGATTTTTCCCGCTTTTTCCCGATTTTTCCGATTTTTTCCGATTTGTTCCCCGCGCCGATCTAATCCCGCTCGCGCTTTTAACAACATTGATGCCAGTATCCCCTGAACTTCCAACTCTGAAATTCACCCCAAATGCTGGTCCACCCGTTGTGAAATTTCTCCTAAATTCGTTGGCCAATTCGTTGGCCAAAATTCCTGTTGAAACTCCCTCAACTTACTGAAATGACTTCTGCCCCTGCGTCTTCCTAGAAGTTCTGTTGGAAACACTGAGAGGGGGGGTGAATCAGTGTTTCTTTTTCCGACTATTGTTTTACCAGTTAAAACATTTATATTCAGAATACAAGATGAACAACAAGAATAAATGCTTTTATTAATATAATCTTTGCAGAAAAATAGATACAATATATAAGTGGTTGCAATCAGTTGCCAAGCACCATCTTGGACTTTTGTGAGGCTCCAACTTCCAGAGCTCCAACTCTATTTCGCCAAGGCATCAATCTTGGACTTAGGAGCAACAACTCCCAAGGACTTCAATCCTTTCCAGTTCCTAAGACACCAGTCCCAAAGACACCTATCCTTCCTACTTCTGAGGCATCAACCCCAAGGACTACAATCCTTCTTACTTCTGAGACACTAGCCCCAAGGATTCCAATCCTTCTTGCTTCTGAGGCACCAGCGCCATGGACTCCAATCCTTCTTGCTCCTGAGGCACTAGCCCTAAGGGTTCCAACCCAAACTTGTCAAGGCACGTTTGATAGTAATGTTCTGCTCTCAGAACTCTTCATTACTGAGTTCTGTTTGTTTATAGCTTCACTGTAGTCTCCATGCTACAACATCAATGACAGCCAGTGTTCTCATGAAGGAGTCTTTACAACTCTTCATACAGTCCACACAGAGTCACCAATAGCCTTCATGCTCTCTGATAATGTCTTCACACAGCTTTAGTCAGTCTACTGTTCGTTGCACTAAGCTCCGCATAAAGAACAACTTTCTGTTCAAGCATCTGTTCTAATGTCACAGTGAATACTTCAACAAGACTGCTTCTCTGTTGGCTACTTCTCCCTTCAAACAATGTTAGACAAAACTTTATTCACTACAACACAGAGTTAATCCTCACACCATTGTATACCTGATTAATTCATCGTAGGTTTAAGTCTTTCACATGGTGATATGATCAGCAGAGATGCTCATCCTCCAAGTGCCTCCTGTACTGTTAGTCCTTCAGCCCTTTCCTGTTCTGCTGGACCCTCTTGCTGCCTCTGTTTCCTCCAACTGTATCAACAACGTTCAACTCCCTCTGTTCTATGTTTTTCCTGTTTTTATATATTCCTCATGCCTCTGTTTATCGGTTCCGCTTTCCACCTCCTCTTTGGCTTCCTCCTCGGTTGCTGTCATTTCCTCTGACTCGCTTGATCTTTCGGCTTCCCTCCTTGGTTGCTGTGGTTTCCTCTGCGCTGGCTCTCCATTTAGCGTCTTGGCTTTTCGGTCGCTGTGTGTCAAAACTGTGACAGAGCCTCGTTTTTTCATGATAACAGGCATTCACAGAGGCTATTTCGTTTAACAAACATGCCACGTCCTATCGCAATCACAACCGGCTTGATTCTAGCCTTCTGAGCTATCGTTTAGGCCTCCTGAACTATCGGGAGCATCCTTTAGTGTATTTATGCCTCCAAACGCCGCGCAAGCCAAATATTCAATTACATAGAAAATAGGAGCAAAAACAGGCAAAAAGGTTAAAGGGCGGACTTCAAGAATCAATACACCCGCATTTATACTGTATCGGGTCCACCGTATAATCGCAATCGACACTCAAGATTTCCGGGGGTCCTTTATACCTCGAGACCATGGCATCGCCAATGGCCGACGACTAATTCTCCACTGGATGCGATATTATATTAAGCCCATCTATAATGTTGCATTGGGTTCGTTCTTGTAATCGCAATCGACGCTTGCCCTTGGAGGAGGTTCGATGCGATATCACTAATTGCTATCGGCTATTGCAATGGGCCGCTTAACACTTTATGACTTCCGCTCCTGAAATGCTGATGCGATATACGTTGGCAATCGTAAATCGCAAAGGTTCAGGGCTCGACGTTAACGTAGGCCACTCGCTTATAGCGATGCGATAATATGTGCCGGACCTAATAGAACTCAATACTCACGTCCATAAAATTTCAAGTCCACTTTCTTGAATCCGCTAAGTGTTTAACATGATTTCTCTGTGTAAAAGGCATTTGGTGATAAACAAGTAAATACACAGGGGTGATGCTATATGGGTTCTACGGGCCCGATAGCGTTAGCATTTCCGCCTCCTATAGTGTAAATGCATATATGTATGGTTTTATGCCGCCGATAGTGTATATAGCCCAGTCTATATATGTTTTGGCCACCGATAGTGCATATAGCGCTATATACATGAGTTTTATGAGTTTTGGCCTCTGATATATGAGTTTGTGGCATATATTGCTCCCTATAGTGTAAATGCATCCATATATATGATATATGCTCCCGATAGTGTTATCTGTGGCATATATGGCTCCCGATAGCTGTTAAATGCATGCATATGTATGTTTGCGCTCCGATATGCTCTCCAGTGGCTCTGTTTGCTTCCTCCAATGGCTCTGTCTGCTCTTTGCTCTGTTTGTTCCTCTGGTGGCTCTGTCTGCTCCTCTTGGCTCCTCTGATAGCTCTGTTTGCTCCTCAAATATTGCCATATTGACATCAATGACAATCTGTGTCCAACAAGTTTGAGCTGGCTGAAACAAGAACTGATTTATCCCACGAACTCTAGCAAATCTCTTCCCACTAAGTTTGGAAATCTCTCCTAGGGTGGTACTCTAAGTCCACCAAAGAAAGAGCTAAGATTTCCACCTGGAAATCTCCTTGTGTTAAGAAGCACTAGTAGTCTTGGCTAAGTAGCTCAAGAGTACTCTAATTCAGAAGTTCATATTGTTAAAAGCCCCCAAAATTGTGCCTCTTCCTTCTATTTATCTTTTCTGCCCCCTTTTCTCTCCTTGTGGGCCCCACCAATTTGGCCTCCTTCTCCCTAACTCGATTTTCATAAGGGATTTGAATTACCCTTTTGGTGGCCCCACATCTCACTACCAATTTAATTTTTCCTTTTTCTCTAATATTGGTGGCCTCCATTTCATCAAAAGCTTCAGGAGGCTGAGTTTTCTGTAGGAAAGTTGCATTGGGATTGCTTGTGGAGGAAGGATAAATTCCCTTCAATAATTTTGCCTAGAATTTCTTGCTGTGGATTGCCAGTTTCAGGCATCTAGATTGTACTTAGATTTTCACTGCTGCATAATAATAAAAACCCTCACTGTTGCACCCATTTTTCCAAGTATGGTTTTTCCAGGGACATTTATCCAAAAATAATTGTCTCATATTTTATGTGTGTGTGCTAGCATTTCTCAGTTTCCAACGCATTATTTTTTTGCAGTTTTATTTGTGAAGGTTTCAATGTGTTTATTTCGATATTTGTCATAGCAAATAAATTGTTAAATTAATTAACAATTAGGAGAAATAATACCAGTTGTTGCAATAGGATTCCAGTTTTGCAATTTTCACACTCAGTGGTCTTCTTAGATCCTGGGATGCCTTTGCAGCAGGCTTAAGCAGTTTGAAAAAAGCTCCTTCATTTGAGCAATTATGGACATCATGTGCTCAAGAAGAAGTAAGATTAATGACTAAAGATTGTCAAGATGAAGAAGTTCAAGCCCTTGCAGCTTGCTTCGAGAACAAGGGAAAGAAGAAGTTTGGACCTCAACATAAGAAGGGATTCTCTTCCTCTAAGAAGAAGAAAGACATATCAAAGATACAATGTTAAGGTTGTCAAGAATATGGACATTTCAAGAGAGATTGTCCTAATATGGCTAACAATAAAAAAAAGGGAAACAACATGCTTCCACAATAAAAGTTGATGAAGATGAAAAGCTGAAGAAGCCCAAAGGTGAAAAAGACTTCTTCTACTACTTCGGTTTGACAGGTTCCTTTGCAGATGACGATGACATGTGGCTTCTAGATAGTGGATCATCAAGACACATGAACAAAGAGCGTGGGAATCTTTCAAGCATGACAGAGAGTAAGTTATCTCAAATGGTTGAATTGGGAGACAATAAGAACTGTGTAGTCAAAGGAGTTGGAAAGGCATCCATAGAGTTGGAATTTGGTAACCATGTACATCTCAGCAATGTCCTTTATGTACCAGGTTTGAAAAAGAATCTTGTCTCTATTTCTTGTTTAGAAGAAAAAGGAGATAGGGTTGCTTTTGTGGATGGCAAAGTACTTGTGTGGTCAAAGGGATCTAGTATAGATGATGCTAGGGTTATTAGGATTTGTGATGGAATGTATAGACTTGTGAGTCATCCGGATCAAGCATTAGTACATGACGAAATAGATCTAAGTGAGCTGTGGCACCAAAGGTATGGACATATTCATTTTAGAGCATTGTCTGAATTAAGTGAAATAGTGTCAGGGTTTCCTGAACTACAGATAAAGAATGATCGTGTATGCAAAGTCTGTGCTCTTGGGAAGAACATGAAGAAACCATTTCCAAACAGTGACAATAGATCTAAGGAAGCTTTGGACTTGATTCATTCTAATGTATGTGGTCAAATGCCCGTGAAATTGCTTGGTGGTTCGTTGTACTATGTGACATTCATTGATGACTTCTCTTGAAAGACATGAATATATCTCTTGAAGACAAAAGATGAGGTATTCGACAAGTTCTAGGAATTCAAAGCTGAAGTGGAAAACATGACAGGTAAAAAGATCAAGATACTGAGATCTAACAATGGAGGAGAATACACCTCAAAGGAGCTTGTTGCTTTGTTGATAAGAGGGAGCTAATTGTTCACTATGATGCATGATTTGAACTTGTCGTTCTTATTGGGCGAAGCGTCACATATAATTGTGTACATGCAAAATCGAAGTCCTCGTAGAGTTTTGGAAGGAATGTCTCCGGAAGAAGCATTCAGGCACATGAGAATCTTTGGTTGTCCTGTATATATTCATGTTCCCAAGGATGAGAGGAACAAGCTTGATCCTTTAGGAAAGAAAGGCATATTTGTTGGATATAGTGAATCTTCAAAAGCGTATAGAATATACATTCCAGAGCAATGTCAAAATGAGGTCAGTCAAGATGTCACCTTTGATGAGAAGGTGGCATATTGGAGGTCTAAGGAAGTCTCCGTAGATTCTTTGGAAGAAGTTAAACAGGAAGCCTCAAGAGAGGAGCACTCATGTTCTACAAAATGTACCGGAAGGCTTGAAGGGCCTCAAGATCCAATAGAACCAGTCATAGTTCCAGAGATCAAGAAGAGACCAACATGGCTTAGATTCACATTAGAAGAGGAGGAAGGACATTCAACTCCTAATGGGGGGGGGGGGTGGGATGGTTCTGGTAACACTGATGTGGGATAATCAAACAACAATTATGACTCATTTTGGTAGCTCCTTGTACCCTATATCTTCCCCTTTTTTTGGACTTTGATATCGATACAAACAAGGTCTTTTTGAGCGTGCTCTTGCCAAAAACAATGTGCTCCCTGGTTGCTCCTGCCAAAAAAAATTTGCTCCCTCCCTAGTGCTTTCATAGGTGGTTAAGATTCTCAACCCTAGCAGTGTTGGCAATCTATGGTAATGTTAAATTCTTGAAGTAAAAAGTGAACATGAAATGACTTAGGATGTTTGAGTGTGGTTTTGGATTTCATATGGAGAAACTAGATTTTTAGATATCACTCAAAATCCAATAGATTTATGGTTTTCAAGATTTCAAGATTTAGGGGATTGCAATGTTTCCGATTGATTTTGTCATGTGTGAGGGTATGAGATTGGCATTTGATCAAGAGCATGAAGCCCTTTAAGTACCTTGATGTTGGTGTCATTGATTGTTGAACTTCGTTGATGTTGGTGGTATTTCCTGTTGAACTCCTCTATTCACAGGCTTAACTAAAATGTACCCTTCACTCAGGAAAATAATTGGTTAGGCATGCTAAGCTTTTTCTACCATATTACTAGGTTGAGGAGATGAACCCTTCACTCAAACCAAAATCATTGGTTAGGCATGTTAAACTTTTTCAGTCTCTACCATATTATAAGGTTGAGCAATCCAAGTTTGAAGACTTTGAGCTAGATGATGTTTATATTAGCTATTGTTTATGATCCCATTTCTAATAGTGCTGAATCAATGATGAGTTTCATGGGTAATCATGTTGATCAATGATTTCTAGTTTTGATGTCTAGTTTTGCTACTACTACTACTGAGGTTGCAGAGGAGTTTAATGAGTCATTAGACTCTGAGCCAGATGATGTTTATGTAGCTCATGGTGATGATCCCATGTCTACTAGATGATTGATGTTATATGGTTTAATCCATGTGTTTATGCTATTTATAACTAAATCATCATTCTGCATGCTTTTGTTGAGATATATGCATCAAAATATATAAAAGTATATATTATATAAAATTCGCTCCCAGTTTGCTCCCGAAGCAGAAGCTTCTAAAAATTGTCGCTCCCCGCTTTTGCTCCGGCTTCCAAGCAGCCTTGTTCTGACCTATTATCTAACAATTGTTATTTTTATTTAGTTGTATAACTGTCCTAGGACCTATACTATAGAATCTGTGTTTAAATATTTAATGTTATTTTTAATTTTAATTTCTTTTGCCATCCCCATTCACCCATCCCCTGAAAACATCACACATGCTTTTATTGTGCAAAGGGAATTTTTCACATATTTCCTTTTAGTAGTTCAATCAATCAGTGAAGTGTAGACCAGTTTCATCTGTTTATTCTATGTCAAGTATATAGTCCAGACAAATCCCTATTAAGCTGCATATATCGAAGTGTTAACTTGTCTGAGGTGTGTATATTAAATTTTTGGATAAATGGGTTTATAGGGCTGCTCAAGGTTGATTCTGTACAATGGCTTATCAGTGCATGTGATTTACTCTATTTTGGTTTCAGCTGTGTTATTGCAGAACTTTTTCTTGAGGGGCAGTCACTGTTTGAATTATCCCAGCTGCTTGCTTACCGCAGAGGACAGTATGACCCAGGGCCATACCTAGAGAAGGTTTATTCTTTTTTATTTATTTGATAACTTCATATCTGAAGTAATATGTTTGAATGTCAAGTGAAGCCTTCCTTGACTTGCCAGATAAAGATCATTTCCTTGACATTCACATTTTTCAGGAACTGATTGCAGATATCAGATGATGGGATCCGCAGTATGGTTCGTCATATGATCCAATTGGATCCAGAGGCACGCCTGTCTTGTGAAAGTTACTTGCAAAATTATGGCACCATTATATTTCCAAGTTATTTTGCCCCACTTTTCCATAGCTTTTTTTCTTGCCTAGTGCCTCTGGATACTGATTCTAGGGTAAGTCATCTTCAGTAAAATACTTGGTTTCCAATTTTTTCTGCATGAAGAGTATTCTGAACTTCGCTTTTGCTTATTCTGCAGGTTGCAATGACAGTCAATGCTTATCCTGAGATCCTGAAGCAACTGACATCAATTTCATCAGATGCAGGGAAAAAAGCAAAAAATAAAGCATTGAATCCTGAAGCCAATGAGACAGCTATTTCATCCAGTACTAATCTAAGTTCTAGATTCTCAGAGAATTTTAAAGGCTCACTAAACAGGGATAGACACTCTCGAAAGGCCAATGCTGGTCAGTCATATCCTGAGTTGACTACTGATATTAGTGCTCTCCAGAGAGATGTAGAACAACAGAACTCTAGACAGGGTATAAAGAATGTAAGTGACAAAGTTCCAATGTCTAACCCTGGAAATTTTGTTATCAGGAAAACTGAAAATAATCTGAGGAGAACAAGTCTTGAGAAGGAAAATGCCTCTGATTCTCTGCAAGTAAATGGGGAGATAACTTTGACAGATGATGTTGTCACAGGGCCACATACCACAAACTGTGAAGGGATGGTATTGATTGCTTCCTTGCTATGTTCATGCCTTAGAAGTGTTACGCTTACACAGTCAAGGAGGGGTGCTATACTGTTATTGCGAAACTGTTCATATTATATTGATGATGAGGCCCGGTTGCAACATGTTCTTCCTTATGTTGTCGCTATGCTTTCTGATCCAGCTGCTATTGTGCGGTGTGCTGCATTGGAAACTATCTGTGATGTACTATCATTAGTCCAGGGGTTCCCCCCTAGTGATGCAAAGATATTTCCAGAGTATATTCTTCCTATGCTCTCAATGTTACCAGATGACCCTGAGGAGAGTGTCCGCATTTGTTATGCCGAGAACATATATAAGATTGCTGCAGCTGCGTCTCGTTTTCTAATAAGGTCACAGTTGCTAAATGAAATGACCATTTTAGATCGATCAAATGTTTCTAATAAGGCCAACAAAGTTCCATTTGGTCCATCTCAAGTTCCAGGGTCACAAACTCCTGGGTATCAACAGAATAGTAATGGCAATGCAGAACTTGCACAGTTACGGCAGACAATAGCTCAGGTTATACAAGATTTGGTGATGGGACCAAAGCAGACAGCACTTATTCGGCGTGCATTGCTGCAGCATGTAAAAGAACTATGTGATTTCTTTGGAGAGAAGCAATGTAATGAATTTTTGTTACCAATTCTTCCTGCTTTTTTAAATGACCATGATAAACAGCTACAAGCTGTATTTTTTCAACAGATTATACATGTATGTTATTTTGTTGGCCAAATGAGTGTGGAGGAGTATCTTCTGCCTTATATTGAGCAGGCTCTCAATGAACATGTAGAAGAAATCATTGTCAATGCATTGAAATGTTTGGCATTTCTTTCAAAAGAAAAATTACTCAGGAAAAGATTGCTTCTTGATGCGGTTCAGCGGGCTGCTCCTCTACTTTGTCATCCAAGCCAATGGGTTAGGAGTTCAGCTGTTACATTTATTGCAGCAAGCAGTGGGAGTTTACACCCAGTTGATTCTCATGTTCATCTTTCACCAATTTTGCACCCTTTCCTTCGTCGGGAGCCAACATCTTTAGACTCTGAGACTGATTTGTTGTCGTGTTTGAAGTCTCCAATTTCAAGAAAGGATTTCCATAACGTCCTAGAAAAAGTCAAGAATTTGCAGTGTTCAGAAATTTCAGAAAAGGACAACAGCCAGAGCAAACTTGGGCAGATTTCAGCTTCACCCAAAACAGTGGGGTTTGTTTCAATCTCGTCAAATACAGATGTTTCAAATAAAAGAATTCCTGAAAAGGGATCTTCTATTTCTTCTGCATCTGCTGATCTGGCATTGACTAAAAGCTGGCCAGGTAAGAAGTTGGATTTAAATGCAAACATGGTAGGATCTCCCAATCGAAATATAAATTTATCCGAGGCAGAAGATTCTGTCAAGATGAAAGCAATGGAAAGCTATCTCCAAAATCTTTCCAGTACAATGCAGACTAGAGAACATAGTCGGGAGTTAGAAAACTTTGAGAAGCTTCAAATTTCTGCTGTTGTGATGCCTCCACATGCTGGGGTATGCAGCAGTTCCAACCATGGCCCATCTTATGAAGGTGTCCCAGTATATATATACCCCCTGAGTGAAAGGAAATCTGAAACTGGACAAAAAGGTTTACCATCAATAGGACTGTCTTTGAATGAAGAATGGAACCGGGATACTGGAGGTCGACAAGGTACTGCACCTTTCTCGATGACAACTTTTTCTGGAACACAGGTTGCTGGATCTGTTGTTTCATCACAGTTGAATTCAGCCATACCTGCTGCAGATCTAATGCACAGATCACTTATTATGACAGGTTCTTTCCCACCCAAAATTTTTACTGGTTCTATGATGAATGGCAGCTTTGCTGCTCCAAAACAAGTTAGTAAGGTCATTAGAGATGGAGCCGCAAGAACAGACATGACTGAAGACACAGCTCATTTGGACATTGTTGATCGAGTTGCAAGTTCGCCATCATTATCTGAAGCAGTGATGCTGTCTTCTTATTCTCAAACATCTGTTCCTGATGGCACATGGCGACCTCAGGGAATTCTAGTTGCGCATCTTCAAGAGCATCAGTTAGCTGTCAATGATATTGCAGTTTCACATGATCACAACTTTTTTGTAACAGCCTCAGATGATTGTACAGTTAAAATATGGGACAGTCGTAGACTAGAAAAGGACATATCTTTCCGTTCAAGATTAACTTATTCTCTAGATGATGGTCGAGCGTTGCATGTTACAATGTTTTCTGGTGGATCCCAAGTTGCTGTGGCATCAAGCAGAGGCACCATCAATGTATTTTCTGTTGATTATGTACCAAGGGGAGGGGGCAGTGTTGAGAGATACTCTGGCATTTCAGACATTAAGAAGAAAGAGACCCAGGAAGGAGCAGTGCTAAGTTTGCAAAGCTATGCTACAGAGGGCCCTCCAATGATACTTTACAACACTCAACATAATGGAATTCATCTGTGGGACTTAAGGAAACAAAATAATGCATGGTCATTGAAAGCAAATCCAGAAGAAGGATATGTTTCTTCAGTTGTACTTGGCCCCTGTCAGAATTGGCTTATGTCAGGTTCTTCCAGAGGTGTGCTTACCCTTTGGGATTTGCGGTTTCTTATCCCAGTAAATACATGGCAGTATACCAAGGGTTGCCCTGTGGAGAAAATGTGTCTTCTAATGCCAGCTACAAATTCTTCCCCATCTATGACAAGTGGATCATCTGTCTATGTAGCTGCAGGAATTAATGAGATGGCCCTTTGGAATGCGAAGGATGGGAGCCTTCATCGGGTATTGACTATGCAAATCTTTAGAAAACCTGTTTATTGGAGTAAAATGTCTTTTGTTTTTTTTGTTTTTTATATTCTTACTTGAAGTTTGTTCTGCAGATCTTTCGGCTAGCATGCTCTGGAACTGGCACAGATGTTGCTGAGACCCCTATTGCTTTAGCTAGGCCCTCGAGTCAGGTGTATTCTAAATCTGAAGTCACACTTGACCCTCAACGAAACGGGAATTCTAAATACAGGGTTCAAGATTTGAAAGAACCACCTTCGCGGCTTCCTGGCATTTGTTCACTTCTTCCACTGCTTGGTGGTGACGTGTTAACTGGAGGGACAGATTTGAGGATACGACTCTGGGACTACTTCAGGTTGTTTCAGTACCTTTACACATTCACTTTTTGTTCCTTTATTCTTTTGTAGAAATGCCTGCATATGTATCTAAACTGTGATTTACCATTCGATCAAGTGTTAGTAGATCGTTACCACTCATACTCTCACTATGTTGGAAAGTCTAACCGTAAACCATGAGAGCCTAGAGGCAATTATTAGGCAAGCCACCCAATGTCACCTTGGTAGCCTTGCCCCTTACTTTAGACTAAGCAAGTGGACCTTTTTGAGAAATCTATAGGGCAATAGTTAGGATGATTTCTCTATTCTTGATAACTGCTTGTGATGTCTTTTTACCTTTTCATACTTATTAGCTTCTTCTCTTATTATTATGTTTGTTCTTGTCAACAAACAGCTACCAAAACAAGAAGGACAATAGTACACAAGAATATAGGATATAGGCTGCAAGCCAAGGCCAAAACCTCTCCACTTGAGAGGAAAACCCATAAATCTCTTTTCTTCTTATAGATTCTTCAATTGACGAATTCCAAGACCTCTAGACCAAGACCAATACCCTTCCAAGACCAAGTTCGATCTTCTTGATGATGTGCTTCCTTTGTCTAAGTCAAACCCATTCAAATCTCTTCCAGCAACACAACTTTGACCCCTAGCTTCAGATTTTCAGCCTCTATTGCAGGTCTGAAACTTTCGGCCCCTGCAACTGCTACTACATCCACACGTAAGCGAAAATTAGTCTTCCAAGGCCTCTCGGCAGCTTCACTTGACTTACTTCCTTGTGTAGGGCTAGAGAGTGCCCTAATAGGCTCCTCTTCCAGCAACTTCAATCTTCTTCTAGCAACTTGAGAATTTTGACCTTGAAGCAGTAAATCCTAGCTCTTCTTCTTTGCATGTGTGACAGAGAATTAACCCAAAAATTTCTTCCTTCGTCCTTCTTCTTTGCTAGCCTTCTTGCTCTTCTTTGCTTAGATGATGAGAAGTGAATGTGTGTCCAAGGGAGGTCAAGTTCCTTCCTTTATACAGGCTTCGAAGGTGGATGAGGCTTCTCAAAATAGGCAAACGTCTTAGTTGGCAGGCCGACTTTGTCTTGGAGGGTATTTTGACACTTTTAAATACAAAATTATTTCTTTTTACAAGTTACAATGTACATGATGGGGTCTTCAACATATGACAATGAATCTTCTTACTTATTGACCTAGGACAAACCTAGAAGCACTCAGTGGGTGCTTGACCTCTAAAATAAAAGACCTTGAGCATGAAACCCATGTTTCAAAATAACAATAATAATTTTTCTTTTATTTTTCAATATGCAAGAATGAAAGGTACATTTCATATTTATGAAGACCGAACCTATTTACACATTTTCAACACTCCCTCTTAACTAGGGAGGTATTCATAAATGGTACATGGACATTCTCAATCTGAGGAGATCTCATAAGAAAAGTCAGATTGGTAACCCATTTGTTTAGCATCACATCGACCAACATTGTCACATAGCAAGACTACCAACTTTATCTCTCCACAAGATCAAGGCACAATGCCAGCGAGACCAATGATTTATAGACACCTTCATCATTGTCTCTAAAGGTACATACCACACCTGGGTGTTCACAGTGTATGACCTTCTAGGACTATTTTTATCTTGGATTCCCAGCCCTCAAAGAATATTAGTCCTATATAACTACTCTTATCTTGGATGCCCTACCTCATCTCAAAGAGTATTGGACGCCAGATGCTTACCCAATCCTCCATTCCTTCTTCCCAAGTGAAGACAAGAATGACGTGTCTATCTCTCCCTCTCAACTAAGGAGGATATATCAAGTTTCAACTAATCCAAGCTTGTCTCTCAAATACAAAAACTTCTTATTAGGAAGAGATTTTGTCAAGATGTCAACTCCTTGTTCAGCAGTGGGGATATATCATAGCTACAACACACCATCTTGCGCCAACTTTTGAATGTAGTGATACTTGTTGTTTATATGCCTTGTCTTTCCATGAAACACTAGGTCTTCAGACAACCTTATACAACTGGTGTTGTCACAATGTATCACTGTAGGGTCCATTGGTCCTTCAAACAAGTTGGAAAACGACTTCCTCAACCATACAACTTCTTTGCTTAATTCATAGGCTGCAATATATTCAAGCTCAACACTACTCAAAGCAACTGATTCTTACTTTTTGCTCATCCATGAGATCGTGGAGGATCCCAAACTGAAACATCCTCCAGTAGTGCTTCTTCCATCCTACTCATTGCCTCCCTAGCCGGAATTTGTATATCCAATAAGGTGGATATCATTCCCCTTTTCGTACTTTAGGTAGTAGTAGGTTGTTCCTTGCAGTATCTCAGTATATGTTTGGCTGCTATCCAACGATCATGCTTAGACTCAACTTGGAACTAACTGAGAACATTCACTGCAAAACATATGTTTGGTCGAGTATTCACCAAGAACATGAGTGAGCCAATTAATTGTCTATACCTGGTTGGGTCCACAGGGCTTGATTCATAACTTCTTAGCCTCTTCAAGTTTGTGATCATGGGGGTTGTCATAGGTTTGCAATCCATCATGTCAAACCTCTTCAACGTCCTGGTCACATACTTTCCTTGACCTAGATTTTTTCTCACAAGGTCCTTGCCAAACTTCTAGTCCCAAATAGTAGTGCATCAACCCTAGATCCTTCATGTCTAATTCTGCTACCAGTTGCTTCTTGCATTCTTGGATTTGACCTTCCACACTTGTTAAGAGAAGATCATCCACATATAGAAGAATGATAACAGGCTCATTCTTCACAACCTTGATATAAAGATTCAGATCAAAAAAACTCTTTGTGAAGACCAATGTTTGTAGGTATGCATCCATCCTAGCATACCATGCCCTTGGTGCTTGCTTAAGGCCATATAATGCCTTCTCTAGCCTGCAAACATAAGCCTTTTTATCTTTGACTTCAAATCCCAAGAGTTGATCTATATAGACTTCTTTATCAATGGCGCCATGCAAAAATGCAGTCTTGACATCCATTTGGTGGATGTTCCATCCCATTGATGCTGCCAAAGAGACCAACGAACGTATAGTTGTATACCTTGTTGTAGGTGCAAATGTCTCTTCATAGTCGATGCCTTCTTGTTGAGAGAAGCCCCTAGCCACGAATCTTGCCTTATATTTATCAATACTTCCATCTGCTGCATGTTTAATCTTGTAGAGCCATTTGGAAGTTACCACAAAATTGTCTTTAGGCTTAGGCATGATCTCCCAAACTCCATTTTTCATTATTGATTGATATTCTTCATTCATGGCATCCTTCCATTCTTGGTGTGTGACAACTTTTTCAAAGGTGGATGGCTTTGCTTCTATTAGTTTCGTCATATAGGTTGCATATCCAAAATATCTTTTGGGCTTCTTACTTTCCTTGAATGTGCCTTTGACTGCTTCATGACCTTTTGCATCTAGTAGAGTAGACTTCAGCCAATTAGGTTGCTTTATAGTTTCGGGGATGACCATCGGTTGCACTGGCTAAGAGGGACCTTCATCTTCATGATTTGGTTCTTCTTCCTCCCTTGTACCTTCCTCCTCACATATAGGAAGTTGTTCATCATCAAAGTCCAATGGGAGATTCTTTGATTTCTTGAATGCAATACTTTCATCAAATATCACATCTCGATTAACTTCTCTTCGGTATCCTTCTTTTATGTAGATCCTATATGCCTTTGAAGTATTATTGTAGCCAACAAATGTTCCTTTCATGCCTTAAGGATCCAATTTCTTTCTCTTGTCTTTCGGTATATGAATATAGACAGGAGTCAGGACAACCAAAAAGAATGCTTCTTCGGTAGTCATGTTATCTAGTGACTTGTGGGGACTTCGATTTTGAATGTATACAACAGTCTTAGTTGCTTCACCCCACAGAAATTTCGGCAAATCTTGGTCATGTAACATGGATTTTACACTTTCTTCAGTGGATCAATTCTTTCATTCTGCAACTCCATTTTGTTCGGGATTGTATGTGACTATCAGCTCCTCTTAATCCCAACCTCCTTACAAAAAGCTATGAGTTCCTTTGAAGTATATTTTCCTGCATTGTTGAATCTTAAGATCTTTATCCTTCTTTCTGTAAGGTTCTCTACTTCATCTTTGAATTCTTGAAATTTGTTGAATTATTTCATCCTTGGATTTCATCAAATAAATCTAAGTTTTCCTTGAATGGTCATCAATGAATGTTACATAGATGACCTCCAGGAGACTTTGGAGTCATGGGACGACAAACATTGGAATGAATGAGATCCAAAATTTCTTTTGACCTTGAAGCATTGTTTCCAAATGGCCTCTTGATGTTTTTGCCTAATGCACACCCCTTGCATACGCCTTCAGGGATGCCATTTACCATTTTATTTAGAGTTGGTAAGATTTTGTAGTGAAGATGACTAACTTCTATTCCAAAGTTCACATGGTCTAATGTTAATGTGAACCAAAGCTTGAGTGAGAGGAGTTAACAATATGTAGAGTCTTCCTTCACAAATCCCAATCATCTTTGCATTTTTGATACTAGAGTTTTTAGTCAATACTACAACTTTTCCATCTATGAAAGTGTTAATTTTAGTTAACAATGGTATGTTCTATGCTTTGCACAATTACTTCAATGTTCTTTTACCAACCCAATGGCAATTTCCAATTTAGTTTTCCAATCGCAGTCACATTAACCGTAAATCACATTGATAGTAATTGTAGATAGAACATGAACAATAAAATGCAAAAGACAAGCCAAACGAGAACACTAGATTTGGCAAAAGCCAGGGAAAAATCCCAAGATGGGGAAAACACTTTGATCAATTCATGAGAGAGAGAGTACAATAAATTCAAAATTGACTTGCCAAATGATAATCAAAGCAGCCTCGTCAAATCTGAAATTTTCCTGCAGCAGTCAATAGCCCTAACCAGAAAGTCAATGCTGATCAAAGTAGCAGTAAACCATCCACAATGTAGCTTGGTCATACCCATTCAAACTTGACCTTCTTAGGTGGTCAAAGTCAACCCAAAATAGTAATTAAAACAATGGTCAATCTCGGTCAAAGTTTGCACTTCAAGCCTGTAGTCAAGCATGCGGTCAACCCTGTCAACATGCCCAAAACACCTTGGTTTTTGTGCCAGTTAATGTGACCCTCCAAAAAAAATTTGGCATATAAAACACAGTTAAAAGAGGTCAAAATAACCTTGGTCAACATTGATCATAGATCTTGAAATTCAGCCTTGTAATTCGTCCTCTTTTCCAACCACACATGTGAGAAGAAGAGATCCCCATTAAGTTGTACGGACCAATCAGATGAGGAGATAATAATAAGATAAGATAATTTTATTAATGTCCAACGAATGACCATAAAGTAGGTCAAAGGGACTGTCGGTTACAAAAAGGGGGGTAGTGCCCAGTAGGAGAACCAAATGGTCTCCTCATAAAGACAAATACTGAAAGAAAGATAGAAAAATAAAGACGAAGCGGGTTGGGGAGAGCGTATGGAGTTCCGATCCCGGCCTCGCCGACTGATCTCTAGACTGCGTCGCAGGATCACTGGTGAGGAAGACCCTGGGGACGTGAATGTGGGAGTCCGATACTCCTAACATCCGAGGTCGAGAGAGGAGAACTGTGGGTAGTTCAGTAAGGTTTGCTGGCTTGAAATAGTGGGTACTGGTTGCCTCCCATTGTGTTGTCTCTGTGATCTAATGATCCTGGATTGCCTCTCGAGGAGATGCCTGGCACGGTTCTACTGCTGGGTCCTCGTAAGCAAGGGGCTTCTCCTCTTAACTGAAGAAGAAGAAGATGAGTTGATCTCGGACTCCTAACATCCGAGGTCGAGAGAGGAGAACTGTGGGTAGTTCAGTAAGGTTTGCTGGCTTGAAATAGTGGGTACTGGTTGCCTCCCATTGTGTTGTCTCCGTGATCTAATGATCCTGGATTGCCTCTCGAGGAGATGCCTGGCACGGTTCTGCTGCTGGGTCCTCGTAAGCAAGGGGCTTCTCCTCTTAACTGAAGAAGAAGAAGATGAGTTGATGAGGTGCCAAATGAGGTTGGAGGTCTCTCTTATTTATACAAGCCGTTGAGGGTCAAGAGACGTGTCCATTGGGCTTCATGAGCCTACATGATGATTCGCCGACATTGACAATTTGCACATGTTTGGGCTTGACCTCAAAAACATATTTCCCCTTGTCCAAATTTGATGATATTTAAGTCAATTTTGGTCCCCTCTAGAAAAGAGGAATTCAATGCAATAATCATCACCATCAAATGACATGTCCAAAGTGGAATTTGGTCCTAGTTGCCAATTTTAACACTCCCTCTCAACTAGGGAGAATTCCACCTGCTAATCCATCATGCCATCTTGTCATCATGATCCATCTCTGCATCTCGTTTCAACTTTACTGAACATTGATATAGATAATGAAGAAGAATCGATCGAGAGTGAGTCACAAGACCTTACCACTCTCCACTGACAAAAGTCAGTCTAGGGGCAGAACCCCAATTAGACGTGATCTCTAGTGATCAAGTTGTTGAACACCAGGCATCTTAGACATAGGGAGTAAGACAGTAAATGATGCGTCCATCAGTAGTGCTATGGTGCCTATCTTCTTTTCCCATTTGGCCCTAGTTGCCAATTTTAGCACTCCCTCTCAACTAGGGAGAATTCCACCTGCCAATCCATCATGCCATCCTGTCATCATGATCCATCTCTGCATCTCATTTCAACTTTACTGAACATTGATATAGATAATGAAGAAGAATCGATCGAGAGTGAGTCACAAGACCTTACCACTCTCCATTGACAAAAGTCAATCCAGGGGTAGAACCGCAATCAGACTTGATCCCAAGTGATCAAGTTGTTGAACACCAGGTATCTTAGACAGAGGGAGTATGACGGTAAATGATGCGTCCATCAGTAGTGCTATGGTCCCTATCTTCTTTTCCCATTTGGCCCTAGTTGCCAATTTTAACACTCCCTCTCAACTAGGGAGAATTCCACCTGCCAATCCATCATGCCATCCTGTTATCATGATCCATCTCTGCATCTCGTTTCAACTTTACTGAACATTGCTATAGATAATGAAGAATAATCGATCGAGAGTGAGTCACAAGACCTTACCACTCTCCACTGACAAAAGTTAGTCCAGGGGTAGAACCCCAATCAGACTTGATCCCAAGTGATCAAGTTGTTGAACACCAGACATCTTAGACATAGGGAGTACAACAGTAAATGATGCGTCCATTAGTAGTGCTATGGTCCCTATCTTCTTTTCCCGACTCATTGGCCAGATGAGAGGTACTTCACCATGAGTCTCGAAC
This sequence comes from Pinus taeda, assembly GCA_000404065.3. Lineage (NCBI taxonomy): Eukaryota > Viridiplantae > Streptophyta > Pinopsida > Pinales > Pinaceae > Pinus > Pinus taeda. The sequence goes on along the minus strand of APFE030098774.1, from coordinate 164,102 downwards.
TACATGTCTAGGATGTATGTTGGGGCATCCGCATGAGAAGGTGAACCACTCATCCTGCTCATATGCCATAGGAGAAGGTGAACCATTCATCCTATGCATATATCATCAATCATAGGGAAAGTTGAACCACACCCATATGTGTCATCAATCGCAGTGGAAGGTGAACCACTCACCCTACACACATGTTTCATCAATCGTAGGGGAAGGTGAACCACTCACCCTACGCACATGTCAACCATAATGGGGTATCACAGGGGAAGGTGAACCACTCACCCTGTACAAAGTGCACCTATAGGGGAAGGTGAATCACTCACCCTATGGTCGCTCATAGCTCCAAGAAGTACCCCAAGCCCCTAGGAGCTCCCAGAGCTCAATGTCCAACTCAAGCGGGACCCTCATGGGGGGGTCGTTCCATGAATCCAAGTCTATCTCGGAAGGCTAAGAATTTGACCTTCCCCAAGGGCTTCGTGAGGATGTCTGCAACCTGTTCATCGATCTTGATTTGCTGGAGACTTATTGCTCCCCATTATACCATATCCCGAATAAAGTGATACTTGATATCAATGTGCTTGGAGCGATCGCGGAACACAGGATTCTCTGAAAGGAGAATCCTGTTTTGATTGCCGCAATAGATAACAGTGGTATCCAACACGTGCTCAAACAACTCACTGAAGAGCTTCCTTAACCGTATAGCTTCACAACAGGCGATACTAGCTACAATATATTTGGCCTCGACAGTGCTTAGAGCAACCAATTTCTGCTTCTTGCTCATCCAAGAAATCGAAGCAGACCCCAATGAGAAGCAACATCTAGACGTGCTCTTTCTAACCACCACATTGCTAGTCCCATTAGCATCAGAATATCCATGTAGCCTCAAATTCTCGGCAATGTATTTCAGCCCATAGTTGTTTGTGCCATGGAGATATCTCAAGAGATTCTTAGCAACATTCTAATGTATGTGATGAGGCTCAACCATAAATTGACTCAAGTATTCACATCGAAGCATATGTCCAGACTAGAGTTTACCAAGAACATCAGGGCTTGCATAAGTTGTCGATACTTGGAAGGGTTTACCAATTTGGGTCCCGCAACACTTTCACATTGCTTCTTGAAGTTGAGTTCCATTGAAGTAGACACATACTTGCAATTGACCATCCCACATCTCTCTAATAGCTTCACAATGTATTTTCCTTGAGAAAGGAAAATCTCGCATGTTTGCCAGACTTCCAGGCCTAGGAAGTAATGCGTCAAACCTAGGTCCTTCATCTTGAACTCTGAAGTCAACTCCCTCTTGCATTGATAAATGAGAGGGTCCACACCTGTCAAAAAGAGATCATCAACGTAAAGGACCAAAATGAGAGGCATGTCCTTTTCAACCTTGAAGTATAGGTTTGGATCAACATAGCTCCTTGTAAATCCCAACTTCATAAGATAGCTAATGCATCAAACCTAGGTCCTTCATCTTGAACTCCGAAGTCAACTCCCTCTTGCATTGATAAATGAGAGTGTCCACACCTGTCAAAAAGAGATCATCAACGTAAAGGACCAAAATGAGAGGCATGTCCTTTTCAACCTTGAAGTATAGGTTTGGATCAACATAGCTCCTTGTAAATCCCAACTTCACAAGATAGCTATCAATTCTCTCATACCAAGCCCTAGGGGCTTGCTTCAACCCATGGGTGGATTTCTTCAACCTGCATACATGTGTCCTTCAATCTTGTACTTCGAACCCTTGAGGTTGTTCCAGGTAGACTTCCTCCTTAAGGGAACCATGCAAGAAAGCATTCTTAATGTCCATTTGATGTACGCTCCATCCTTGGTTGGCAGTGAGAGCAATAATAAATTGGATAGTGGTATATCGGGCAACAAGTGCAAATATTTCATTATAGTCCAGTCTTTCCTTTTGAGAGAAGCCTCAAGCAACAAACCTGGCCCTGTATTTTTCAGTACTCTCACCAACTCCATGTTTAATTTTGTAAAGCCATTTTGAGGTGACCACAGACTTGTCCTTGGGTCTAGTTACCACGTCCCAAACATCATTCTTCATGATAGATTCATATTCCTCATTCATTGCATCCTTCCATACTTGGTGCTTTATGGATTCTTTGAATGTACATGGTTTAGTTTGAACAATAGTACTCATAGTAGCCAAGTACCCTTGATCATTGTTCGACTTCTTACATTCGCGAAATGGTTCTCTTGGAGCAATATATCTTTTAACATTTTCGAGAGTATCTTTGAGCCATAGAGGTCTTTTCCTTGAGGTAGAGGAATCACCAGGAGGTGGATCAATAGGATCCATCGGACCATCAACATCAGGCATAGGTTCATCCATCAAAGGTTCATCTTGTTTTACGACATCATCGTCATTGTCCTTCCTTGGAATAGGGAGACCTCTAGCTTTCCCAATGGCAGTGTCTTCATCAACGGTAACATCACGGCTCACTTCCACATCTCTTTGACCAGGTACATAGATCGTATATGCTTTCAAATTTTCATTATAGCCAACGAATATACCTTTCTTCCCAGATGCTTCCAACTTGTTTCTTTTCTCTTTAGGCACATGAAAGTACATGGGACAACTAAAAATTCTAAAATGAGAATCATCATGTTTTTTACCAGTGAAAACTTCCTCTGGTGTCTTGAAATCCAAAGCTTGATGTGGGCTCCTATTTTGAACATATACGATAGTGTTGACAACTTCTCCCCATAAGAACATCGGTAGGCCTTGATCATGGAGCATGGCATGGGTGGCTTCCATGATTGTTCGATTTTTCCTTTCAGCAACTCCATTTTGCTCAGGAGTGTATGGAATAATTGTTTCCCTCTTAATGTTATCCTCTCTTCAAAAGTCATTGAATTCATTTGATTCATATTCAGTTCCATTGTTGGTCCTCAATATCTTGATCTTCTTCCCTGTTTGATTTGGCACCAATGCTTTGAAAAAACGAAACCATTTGAACACTTCACCCTTCCTCTTCAAGAAATAGATCCATGTTTTGCAAGAGTAGTCATCCACAAAGATTGCATAATATGAGTATCCTCCAACGATGTTACTGACAACATACCAGATAGGTCAGAATGGACCAATTGAAGAATATCGGTTGTCTTCCTTTCACTAGAAGGGAATGGTCGTTCTGTATGTTTCCCAGTTGCACAACCTTGAGAAAAACCTTCATGGTTTATGTTAAACTTGGGCATACTTGTGACCATCTTCCTTACCCCAAGTAAGGCTTTGTAATGCAAGTGGGAAAACTTGTGGTGCCATAGCCTAGATTGAAGGGAAGTATTGCTTGCCAAAGCTCCCAAAAGATTTCCACCAACTTGATAGATACGATCAACCCTAAATCCAAGTGTAAATGCATTTTTAGGGTTTGTTTGCCAAATATGTACCTTTCCATCAACGAATGCTACCTTGAAGCTTTTGTCTTCCATTGCAGAAATAGATACCAAGTTCTTCAAATCGGGCATATACAACACATCTTGTAGATCGATGGTATGAGCTTGATTCAAGTGAAGAGTGACAATACTTATCCCTTTCACGGGGTAGGTGACATTATCTCCAATTATGATCTTCAAATTAGTTTTCTTTTCAACCAAATTTGAGAGGGCCTCCTTGTATCTAGTGAAGTGCCTTGAGGCTCCATTATCAATGAACCAGTGAACTAAAGTATCTGGAGGAGAGGCAGTAGATAGAGCGGAAATAAGATAAAACTCATCTTGTTTTTCTACAACATTACTTTCATCATACCTGGCATTTCTTTTCCTTTTGGGAGGTCGATTGTTTCCATTTCGAGCAGTGGGAACATTCCTTTTTCCATTGTTGATCCAAAATGGATCCTGGATAAACCTCTTAAGTCTTCAATTGTATTTAAAATGGGAAAAATATGTTTCAAAGTCCCGCATCACAACCTTTTATTGCACCGGAGAAATACATGTTTAAATTGTGGAAACAAAGTATCAGGGGAGCCATGTTGCAACACAGCGTTAACACTCAAGGACCGTTGGATCCAAAAGATCAACGAACGAGAGGAAAACGCATAAGAGAAAAGCCAAAGCGGAGTATAAAGGACCGTAGCCTTGAGGAATTGCGATAACGATCAGCGCGATATAACGTGGGTCGTTGATCGAGCGTGCAGATCAAAGGTGGATATGACAACAGGGTATATCACATCACAAATTCCAAAGGGAGGACTTAACAAAGGCTTGCAGGCTTAGTGATATGCGATGGCCGCATTATCGCATCGTAATGAACCATGGAGCAAGGACTGGACCCGTAGACTTTAACACTTGCGATGCGTGCTTTTGTCATAGCTGTTGGGTTGGCGAAAGGAATGGACAGTTGTGATTGAATTAGCGATCGGAACGATGGGGGTGATTGAAGATCGGGAGCGTAACAGAGCAAGGGACCATTGAGGTAGCGATACCACCGATAGTCGATGGGGTCGATCGGAGCGATCGAGGATCGCAAATCGGCGAATCACAATGCCAAGGGACCATGCACTAAGCAAAAGGCGATATGCGACATGCCCGGACCCGACGATTTTATAAATGCGGGTTTAATGTTTGTTAGTTCTGGCTTAAAGCATTGCGGTTGGGTTTTTGCGTGTATTTTATGTATTTTTGTGTATTATTGAAAATGCTTTGTTTCGAGACTATCAGGCCGGATGGTCGGGTTACCCGCACCTTCCGGCCCCTTTCGACTATAAAACTGTTTCTATTATGAATATTGCTCCACGCTGTAAGCGTTATCCCTGTAACAGAGAACGTGTCATAAAGATCAGTAGAGAGAGATGAAGCGACAGAGAGCAGAAAAGACAAAGCTAGAAGAGAAATGACAGGGCATTCCAAAGGATCCTTGGGAGGCAGCGCTACTTTTTGGGCTCGAGAATCTCGAGCGAAAGCTCTATATATGTATCCCATTGTTGTATTGAAAAGGGGGAGCGGAAAAGGAAGCAGAAGACACAGAGCAAGAGGAAGCAGTTGTGTACTCTTGTAGACTTGAGGATTTCGATTAAATCCCTGTTGTTTTTGTCATTGTTGTGTTGAGGCTCGGTTTGAGCTCACACTTGTAATAATCTGCTCTTGAAGACATAATATAGAGGTCGACACTGAAAGCTGGACCAAGAGACGTAGCCAGGAAGTCTGGTGAACTCCTTGATTATTTACTGTGTTGATGTATTGAATTGTTATGTTTTCCAATTGTTAAATGTCTGTATTATTCGCAATATTTTTGATCCATTGCACTAAATAATATAGGCATTCCTGCACATGAGTCTATAATACCTTTTCTTCTTGATTTAGTATACATTTTTGGATCAAGTGGTATCAAAGCATTTTTGGATCAAGTGGATTTTGAATGCTAACTAGATTAAAGCTCAAACTAGGAGAAGGAGAGCTTGTTGAGACTAATCCAGAGATTGGAAGAGTCTATTCTCAGAGGAGAATGGCAGAAGAAGCTCCATTGGGATCAAAATCTCAATTTATAAAAAGTTTTAAAACACTCCAAGCTATGGTGGAAGAGATGTATCTGAAGCTTAAGAAGGGTCGAGGTGAAAGCACTTCAACACCGAAACCAGACAAAGGAGCAGATGAACCTTTTCTAGTTGCCCCTCCAGAAGGTAGAGGGAAAGGGGAAATGCCTCCTCCACCATCTCCTCCATCATCACCTTCGTCATCCTCATCATCTTCTTCACATAACACCAGCTCTTCTAAGAGGAAGAAGAAAACTTCCTTAATAAAATTAGATGTGAAGTTTGATTTGCCAATTTATGATGGAGAACTCAATGCGGAAAAGCTAGATAATTGGATAAGACAAATTGATGTATATTGCAGGGTACAGAACATTGATTCAGAAAGGAAGAAGATTCAGTTGGCTAGCCTTCGACTTGGAGGAACTGCACTAGTATGGTGGGAAGGCAAGACACAAGCTGATCTGCAAAAACATGGTAAAATCATTTCTACCTAGAATGAATTTGTTTCTGCTATCGAAAAGCAATTCTATCCATTAGCTTACATGCAGCAGGCAATGATGAGTTGGCAAACTTTTCATCAATTGAAGGGTCAAAGTGTACAAAGTTATACTAAGGAATTCAGAAAGAGAGCTTTAACTTTACGTATATCATTAGATTCACCTGAGACTTTATTGAAGGATATAGGTGGTCTTCATAGCTATTTAAAGCATACTATTCTCATGTTTAATCCCACTAGCTTAGATGATGTATCAGTTCAAGCCACACATCTAGAAGCTAGAGGTAAGAATGTAAACCCAGAGGTTAGGGGATCATCTAAATATTCTGTAAGCAAGAGCAAGGAAAAGAAGAAACTGAAATGGAAGGAGAGGAAAACAAACACTGTAAAGAAGGATAAACCTTCATGCACTCATTGCAAGAAAGAAGGACACGATGAGGTACACTACTGGTTTTTGCATCCAGAACGGAAACCTAAGAAGTTCAGTGGAAAGAAGAAAAAGAAAGCTGCTGCTATTCAGCAGGACTTCGGATTAGATTCAGGTGATGAAACAGCAGTTGCAGCCACAAGTATTAAAGGTAAAGATTCTGAAGCATCCACAAGTAATTTTGCACAATCTGTTGATAATGAAAATAATGAGAGGGAAAGAAATGAGCTTTTTCATATTAGAGTAATTTCCAAGCACAATAAGATTGATACTTTGTTTGATAGTGGATCACAAGTAAATTTGATTTCTGAAACAATTGTAAAGAAGTTGGGATTACAAACAAACCCTCATGAGAAGCCATATCCATTAGGTTGGGTGTGTGATAAAACAAAGCTACAAGTAACAAGACAATGTAAACGTAGGTTTGCTATAGGATTGACATTTGTAGATGAGGTTGAATTAGATATAGTTCCATTGGATATATGTGGTATTGTTTTGGGAAGTCCATACTTGTATGATAGGAGAGCTATTTTCTATAGAGCCGAGAATAAGTATCAACTCACTAAAGATGCAATAGAATATATTGTAAGAGCTCATAAACTCAAAGATAACTATTCTCCCATAAATTCAGGGCAGATGAAAAGAATTGTAAATTCAAGTAAGTAGTTTTTACTAATGGTTGTAAAGGCAAATGATTCTGAAAAATCCAATGCATTTGAAGGCTGTGATTCTAAATAGAAAGCTGATTTAGTTAAAGTTGTTTCAGAGTATGATGTTCTATTTCAAGAACCTAAAGGTCTGCCACCCAAGCGAGAAATAGTACATGATATTTATTTGCAGCAAGATGCTCCATTATCTAACATTGGAATGTACAGGTTGTCAGCTTTAGAGAATGCAGAGATAAAGAAGCAGGTACAGGAGTTGCTCGATAAAGGGTTTATACGACCAAGCACATCACCATGTAGATCTCCAATCGTGCTGGTGAGAAAGAAAGATGGTTCGTGGAGAATGTGCATTGATTATAGAGCACTAAATAAAATAACGATCAAGAATCGTTATCCTCTTCCTTGTATTGATGATTTATTAGATCAATTGAAAGAAGCAGCTTACTTTTCTAAGTTAGACTTGCGAAGTGGCTATCATCAGGTCAGAGTTGCAGTACAGTTTGCATGGAAGACTGCGTTCAAGACAAAGCAAGGACTGTATGAATGGTTGGTTATGCCTTTTGGCTTAACTAATTCTTCTGCTACATTTATGAGAGTTATGAATGATGTAAGTATGGGGGATTACGCAGTGCATTATATTAGATATCATTTTTGGGATTCAACTGCGTTAAGTAAGTCATTCAAACGTATGACCATTTCCATGAGAGGTAGTCGTAACTGACTAATTTCTCATGATTTTTGAATAGTTCACTTAGCACTCATTGCATCGGGTGATGCTCACAGGGGTGAAGAAGTGGGATTGAAACTAGTGAAATGTGGAGAACGAATCACATAGCATCAATCATCACTTCCGGGGCTTGCACCCGGTAACCAGGACTTCCCAGGAGGTCACCCATCCCAGAACTCCTCTGGCTCAAGCGCGCTTAACTGTGGAGTTTTTCCACAATCAAGCCCACTTAGCTTGCTACCCCATTTGCAAAACCTTAGCAAGTATTGTGCCTCATGAACCATTCAAGTAGAGATCCCTTGACTCTTTTTGAATTTAAGTATGGGGGTTATGCAGTGCATTATATTAGATATCATTTTGGGATTCAACTGCGTTAAGTAAGTCATT
>APFE030098774.1:119345-155906 GCA_000404065.3 Pinus taeda | reverse complement strand
ATGAAGGACACGTCGTTTTATTTCCAGTATCAAATTTGAAACGACAAAAACCCGACAATCTTTTCCTGTTTTTACGGTCAGAAAAGGGCTATAAGGGGACCGTCTTTTAATTCCGTTTTAACAGTGTAAAAGAAACGCTTAGCAATCTTTTCATATTTTAGGAGTCAGAAAAGGGCTTAAAAGATGACTCTGATGTTTTGGTTCGTGAAAAATTGACAAGTTTCCCTGAAAATCCCTTTGTCCTGCACAAAAATGACACATTACTCATACCTGTTTAAGATAGGCAAAAATACATTGAAAAATGTCCTTCCATAGTGAAAAATAAACAAATTTAGTATTTAAGTATGGGGGATTACACAGTGCATTATATTAGATATCATTTTGGGATTCAACTGCGTTAAGTAAGTCATTCAAACGTATGACCATTTCCATGAGAGGTAGTCGTAACTGACTAATTTCTCATGATTTTTGAATATAATGATATCTAATATAATGCACTGCGTAATACCCCATACTTAAATTCAAAAAGAGTCAAGGGATCTCTACTTGAATGGCTCATGAGGCACAATACTTGCTAAGGTTTTGCAAATGGGGTAGCAAGCTAAGTGGGCTTGATTGTGGAAAAACTCCACAGTTAAGCGCGCCTGAGCCAGAGGAGTTCTGGGATGGGTTACCTCCTGGGAAGTCCTGGTTACCGGGTGCAAGCCCCGGAAGTGATGATTGATGCTATGTGATTCGTTCTCCACATTTCACTAGTTTCAATCCCACTTCTTCACCCCTGTGAGCATCACCCGATGCAATGAGTGCTAAGTGAACTATTCAAAAATCATGAGAAATTAGTCAGTTACGACTACCTCTCATGGAAATGGTCATACGTTTGAATGACCTACTTAACGTAGTTGAATCCCAAAATGTATCTAATATAATGCACTGCGTAATCCCCCATACTTAAATTCAAAAAGAGTCAAGGGATCTCTAACTTGAATGGTTCATGAGGCACAATACTTGCTAAGGTTTTGCAAATGGGGTAGCAAGCTAAGTGGGCTTGATTGTGGAAAAACTCCACAGTTAAGCGCGCTTGAGCCAGAGGAGTTCTGGGATGGGTGACCTCCTGGGAAGTCCTGGTTACCGGGTGCAAGCCCCGGAAGTGATGATTGATGCTATGTGATTCGTTCTCCACATTTCACTAGTTTTAATCCCACTTCTTCACCCCTGTGAGCATCACCCGATTGAATGAGTGCTAAGTGAACTATTCAAAAATCATGATAAATTAGTAACTACCTCTCATGGAAATGGTCATACGTGAATGACTTACTTAACGCAGTTGAATCCCAAAAATGATATCTAATATAATGCACTGCGTAAACCCCCTATACTTAAATTCAAAAAGAGTGAAGGGATCTCTACTTGAATGGTTCATGAGGCACCATACTTGCTAAGGTTTTGCAAATGGGGTAGCAAGCTAAGTGGGCTTGATTGTGGGAAAAACTCCACAGTTAAGCGCGCTTGAGCCAGGGGAGTTCTGGGATGGGTGACCACCTGGGAAGTCCTGGTTACCGGGTGCAAGCCCCGGAAGTGATGATTGATGCTATGTGATTCGTTCTCCACATTTCACTACTTTCAATCCCACTTCTTCACCCCTGTGAGCATCACCCGATGCAATGAGTGCTAAGTGAACTATTCAAAAATCATGAGAAATTAGTCAGTTACGACTACCTCTCATGGAAATGGTCATACGTTTGAATGACTTACTTAACGCAGTTGAATCCCAAAAATGATATCTAATATGAATGATGTACTCAGACCATTTATTTATGATTTTGTAATTGTTTATTTAGATGACATTCTTGTTTTTAGTAAGACATGGGAAGACCATGTAAAGCATGTAAAGCAGACTTTAGATGTTTTAAAAAGAGAAAATATCCATGTAAAACTGTCAAAATGTGAATTTGGCAGAACATCTTTAAATTATTTGGGTCATATTGTAGGGGGTGGTGAATTGAAGATAAATCCCTCTAAGGTTGAAGTCATGGTGAATGGGCCTAAACCCAAATTTGCTACAAAGGTTAGGAGTTTCCTAGGGGCAACACAATACTGAATAAAGTTTATTGCTAACTTTTCTTTGATTGCAACTCCATTACATGCTTTAACATGATTGAAACATGTGTTTAAGTGGGGAGGCAAACTGCAAAAAGCCTTCGACACCTTAAAAGAGAAAATCAGTACAACACCAGTTAGCACTGCCAGATCTTCAACATCCATTTGAGATTGAGACAGATGGCAATGACTATGCCATGGGAGCAGTGTTGATGCAACATGGAAAACCCATATGCTATCATTATGAGACATTTACTTCTGCAGTAGTTAATTATCCCACATATGATAAAGAATTGTATGCATTAGTACAAAGTGTGAAAAAGTGGAAACATTACCTAATGGGTAAAGAAACAATCATACATACAGTTCATCAACCACTTCATATTTTTACTCACGAGCTAAATTGCAGCAATAAAGACATTATAGGTGGATGGGTTTTTTACAGCAATTTCATCTTGTCATCAGATATAAGAAGGGCATACACAATAAGGTTGCAGACATGTTATCATGACCAATCATAAATGCATCTACTATACTTAAGCATAACTCAGTAATGCATGAAAGTTACATTGAACAATATGCTCAAGATGTATATTTTAAAGATGTATATGCAACTTTAAGCCATGGCAAGCAAGTAGAAGAATTGGATTATTATGTAAAGGACCAACTCTTACATCATTTGGGAAAGTTATGCATTCCACAAACTGAAAGAGTGAACATAATTCGAGAAGCACATACTTCTCTCATATCAGGTCATTTTGGTGTAAGTAAAACAGTTGCACAATTGCAAAGGTTCTGTTTTTGGCCAAGAATGCATGAGACAGTTTCTAGATATATCAAAGGGTGTACTATGTGTGCTACAAGTAAGCCCAATAATCGGAAATTAAGCTTGTACACTCCACTTCCAATTCCTTCTCGTCCTTGGAAAAGTGTTTCCATGGATTTTGTTGGGGGATTGCTAAAATTTAGGAAAGGTCATGATTATTTGTATGTTGTTGTGGATAGGTTCAGTAAAATGTGTATTTTGATACCATGTAGCAAGCAGGTTACAACTGAACAAACAACGAACTTGTTCTTTCAGAATGTATGGGTTCATTTTGGGTTACCCACTTCTATTGTATTTGATCGAGATTCTTGACTTGTTGGGAAGCTTTGGTCAAATCTATGGGAGTTGGTGGACACTAGGTTGAAGAAGAGCACAACATTTCATCCACAAACAAATGGTCAGACAGAAGTGGTCAACAGGATAGTGATCCAGTTGCTTAGATGCTATTGCAGCAAGCATCCCAAGCTTTGGGATGAGCATTTGTGTTATGTGCAACATTCTTACAACCATGCCAAGCACTCTTCTACTCAGAGATCTCCTTTTGAGACTTGTTTTGGTTTTATACCAAAGTCTCCCTTGGCTTGTCTTTGGTAAAGACAACAATTGATGGACACAGTGATGTGGCCAAAGCAACCAAGTTCATTGAACAAATCCAGGAAATTCACTAGGTAGTACAAGAATAGCTGGAAAGGATTCAAGCCAAGTACAAGGCAAGACATGACAAGCATTGAGTTGAGCATAGTTTTCAAGTTGGTGATCAAGTCTAGCTATACATCAGCAAAGACAGAATGCAAGGTGAAGGTAAGAAGCTAAAACCAATAAGGTATGGACCTTTCAAGATACTTGATAAAATTGGTGAAAATTCTTTTCGCCTTGATTTGCCAACTTATATGCAGATCTATTCAGTCGTTAATGTAGAAAACTTGAGATTGTATGAACCTTCATTGATTGAAGATCCTGAAGAGCAAAATCAGTTGCCTTCTATTGGGGATTTGTTGCGTGAGTATCTCAATGAGTTACAGGAGGACAGAGTTCTGGGCAGGAAGGTAAGAAATACGCGTTAAGGGGATGTTGAGTACCTGAGAGTGGGACTCAAAGGTTCAAATCTAAGCAAGGCACGATGGATAGAAATTGGACAAGTGAGGGAATTGTGTCCTCACTTGATCGATGCCTAAAAACCAACTTTTGGTGGTCCAAAAGCTTTTTCAGTGGGGAGGCGTGATCCAAAATGGATCTTGGATAAACCTCTTAAGTCTTCAATTGTATTTAAAATGGGAAAAATATGTTTCAAAGTCCCGCATCACAACCTTTTATTTGCACCGGAGAAATACATGTTTAAACTTTGGAAACAAAGTATCAGGGGAACCATGTTGCAATGCAACGTTAACACTCAAGGAACGTTGGATCCAAAAGATCAACGGACGAGAGGAAAACGCATCAAAGAGATCGCATCGGAGAAAAGCCAAAGTGGAGTATAAAGGACCGTAGCCTTGAGGAATTGTGATAACGATCAGCGCGATATAACGTGGGCTGTTGATCTAGCGCGCAGATCAATGGTGGATATGACAACAGGATATATCGCATCGCAAATTCCAAAGGGAGGACTTAACAAAGGCTTGTAGGCTTAGCGATATGCGATGGTCGCATTATCGCATCGCAATGAACCATGGGGCAAGGACGGGACCCATAAACTTTAACACTTGCGATGAGCGCTTTCGTCATAGCGATCAGATTGGTGAAAGGAATGGACGGTTGTGATTGAATTGGTGATCGGAACGATCGAGGTGATTGGAGATCGGGAGCATAACAGAGCAAGGGACCATGGAGGTAGCGATACCGTCGATGGGGCCGATCGGAGCTATCGAGGATCGCAGATCGGCGAATCACAATGCCAAGGGACCATGCACTGAGCGAAAGGCGATATGCGACATGCCCAGACTCGACGATTTTATAAATGCGGGTTTAATGTTTTTTAGTTCTAGCTTAAAGCATCGCGGTCAGGTTTTTTGTGTATTTCATGTATTTCTATGTATTATTGAAAATGCTCTGTTTCGGGACTTTATCACACAGAAAGGCCGGACGGTCGGGTTACCCGTGCTCGCCGGCCCCTTTTGACTGTAAAACTGGTTCTATTATGAATATTGCTCCATGCTGTAAGTGTTATCCCTGTAACAGAGAACGTGTCATAAAGACCAGTAGAGAGAGATGAAGCGACAGAGAGCAGAAAAGACAGAGCCAAAAGAGAAACGACAAGGCATTCCAAAGGATCCTTGGGAGGCAGCGTTACTTTCTGGGCTGAAGAATCTCGAACGAAAGCTCTATATATGTATCCCATTGTTGTATTGAAAAGGAGCGGAAAAGGAAGCAGAAGACAAAGAGCAAGAGGAAGCGGTTGTGTACTCTTGCAGACTTGAGAATTTCGAGTAAATCCCTATTGTGTTGAGACTCGGTTTGAGCTCACACTTGTAATAATCTGCTCTTGAAGACATAATATAGAGGTCGACACTGAAAGCTGGACGAGGAGACGTAGCCAGGAAGTCTGGGGAACTCCTTGATTATTTACTGTGTTGATGTGTTGAATTGTTATGTTTTCCAATTGTTAAATGTTTGTATTGTTCACAATCTTTTCGATTCATTGCACTAAATAATATAGGCATTCTTGCACGAGTCTATAATACCTTTTCTTCTTGATTTAGTATCCATTTTCGGATCAATTGTTATTGAACTCGTTCCTTTGATTGCCATTGCCTTTGAAAATGTTGTGGTTGTTGTCATCGTCGTCATCCCTTGGAGAATTCTTCTTGTGAGGACACTCTCTAGCATAGTGTCTGAACTTGTTGTAATTGTAGCACCTTCCTTTTCTTCCTCCTCTGAATCCCTTCTTGGACCATGTGTTCTTGCACCAACATCATTCTTCCTCTTTGCATGAGTGGAGAAGTGTTGAAGAATCTAGGGCAAATTAGTGTAGTGTGATTTTTCATTACTTGATAACAATTTGTGGAGTCTTTTTACTTTTTCTTGTTAGCTTAATATTTTTCTTCTTATTATTAATGCATGTGTGTGTACTTCATCAAACTGCTACCAAAACATAAGAACAAGAACACAAGATGTTGGCTCTCTTCCAGAGCCAAAACCTCTCTTCTCTTGAGAGGAAAACCCTTTAATAAGTTTCTCTTATTGATCAATGCCAAACCCTAGACCCCTGATTTGAATATCCTCCAAGCACAAGTCAAGTCCTTCCAGCACTTTGTTTCCCTGACACTTCCTTCTTCCGGCACTTCTTTCTTCTTTCAATTTCAATTGTTGATAGACCTTGTTGCACTTGCTCTAGAAGAGACACCTTTTGATAAGTCCCTTTTCTTGTGATGACCCATTCCTTCTACTTGACCAAATGAGTTCTTTCTTCAAGGTGTAGGTGCAGACTTGATATGACTGTCTTGTAGCCCTAGATTTCCGCACGTGTGGTGACTTCCTTTATATGTAAGCTCTTTTCTTCCTTTGCTTGAGTGTTTTCTCCTTCGCTTGATTGGGAGACCTTATAAATCTAGTTTCCTAGTCCAATTAGATAGATATGCCAACAATGAGTTTCTGCTGCTATGGCCGCAGGCAGACCCTTCCCCTTTCGCAAGTGTGGCTATGTGTTCAACCTAGAGACAGTTCTTAATCTTCGACTTCTTTCTTTCTTCCTTCGCTACCCTAAAAGACCTCCTTTTCATCCTTTTTCTTAGCCTCTTCTTACCTCGGATTTCAAAACTCTTGATTGTGTTGAAATGGAGTGGACAACCTCTAATTATAGAGAACCGTCCGTCCTTTTAGGCCGACTAGAAGGCTGACATGTTAACTGTTTGTAGGCCGACTTGTTGAGCAGACTTCAGATGGTTTGTATGGTGGTGGAACATGCTTGAAGGAGCTTCCTTGATGGTGCCTTTGCATAGGAGGAGACTTGACTTTGCTTGGAGGTATTCTCTTGACTGTAATACATAATCATACATGGTGTAACATGCCCTTAAGGCCTTAAACATTTCCTTTTGACTATTTGATTCACCTATAGCACTTAACATGTGCTAGACCTATTTCAATGAGCAAGAAACTCATTGTCATACTAGGGAGGTATTCATACATTATTACAAGCTGTTTAGCTATTATCAATTTTTGAAGAATTCACATAAGAGAAACCGTATTTGCAATCCATCTGTTATAGCATCATACAATCAACATTGTCATAGTGCAAGGCCTTGACTAACAACTCCATCTCTTCATGAGATCATGAGCTACAATGCTGGCGAGACCAATGATTTATAGACACCTTCATCATTGTCTCTCAAGGTACATACCCACCCGAGTGTTCTCTAAGTATGACCTTCTAGGACTATTCTTATCTTGGGTTCCCAACCCTCAAAGAATATCAGTCCTCTTGCCTACTCTTGTCTTGGATTCCCTACACATCCTCAAAGAGTATCAGATGCCAGATGATTACCTAATCCTCCCATTCATTCTTCCCAAGTGAAGACCAGAATATTATGTCTATCTTGCGTCTATATTTCCATTCATGGCCTTCATCTAGACTTACGACTGTTAGTCTTGGTCTAGTACATGACCCATGAAATGGAAAAACACAATTGTCACTCCTTTGTAATTAGGGGTGATCCAAAACTCTCTCTTGATCAGGGACTTGTCAGAGGTCCCTCTTAACTAGGGACACTTTCATTCATCAACAACTTCTTCTTTGTTAGGGTCCCACCCTAACCCCCTTATTTATGTTAGTACGATCGAGTCATAGTTATAGTTAAGTAAAGAGTCAATAAAGCCCATATTAATAATTGTAAGTGGTTAACCCGCATTTAATGACGGGACCACAGTTAGTTGCAAATGGGCCATGGTATTAGATAGATGGTATTAATAAGAACCATGGTATTACTCCATGGTATTGCATGTATGAGTCATATATAAAGGAGAGAGACTCCCTGCGAGGAGCATCGTGTCTTATTTTGTAATCAAGCTCTGCTCTTTTGGAGGTTGCCCCCTCGAAGAGGCAAGTGAACATTACTTTTTGAGCAATAAAATACCCGCTGTTATTTCTCACTGTTCTATATTCTGGGTATATTTCTACACATATTTGGTATTCTCGTATCGTCTTGCAGGTTAAGAGCATAACAAGTGGTATCAGAGTGCTTTCCAGGGCTGGTGGGATCTCCATTTTTTAGCAATTTTTTTTTGGCTAGAGATGTGTTCCGGCGTCTTTAAACCACGGGATCTGTCGTTGAGCGCATAAACCTACGGATTTGGGGAGGCATGCATGCAGGAAATACAAGAGGTGGTCACGCTTGTTGGACTCCCTTGTAACCCCTGTGGGTACCCCTTCGAGTAGTAGTGCATCAGACAGAACCGCACACGAACCGTCTTCCAAGTACCCTCTGGTATATTGAAAGCCCCCTAGCTCCCTTGAAACCTCGCTGTAGATAAAACGTCGGCCGTCTTGCTGCTACAGTACACCGAGAACAGCACTCGAAGAGATTACTCGCCCGTACGATAGGGTAGTCGGGTTGTACGGCTAAGGGTACGGTTGATCCTCCTTGGTTAGTGCCTTGAAAAATTGGGTCAAGTACTATTGTCAGACCCTTATGTATATTGCGATCTGTAGCACCTGACACTCCTCGAGACCATAGTTCCCTTTTCTATCTCGGGATCACGCATAATCTCTGCCAGATTAGATCTCGCAAGTGGGGTTTGCAGCAGCAGCAGAAATCAGTGCCGCAGCTCAGATTTAACAGAGCAGCCATTCAGATCTATTAGATCCATTAGATCCACAGCAGCAATCTGTTCCGCCGCTCAGATCTATCCAATCAGCCATTCAGATCTCTCAGATCCATCAGAGCCGCCATCCAGATCTGAGTAGTTGTGTGGGTTCCTATACCGGGGTGTGATTTTCGCAGGACTTTTGGCAGCGTTGACATTTTGGGGATTCAACTACTGCAGTATTCCTAAGCAAGGAGTAAAACAACGTTAGGAATTTTCAGGATGACGAATTAGGAGTGATCTAGCCCATAAGAATCAAGACGGCGAGGTGAGCAAGGTGGTACCATTCAATTGTTAGTGCCAAAAAAAAAAAAATTCGGGCGATCCCAAATTTCAAGTACATCGGATCGGTGCATGGTAGAAACTAGAGCTCAAGCAATGGCCAATGAGAAGATCGACAAACTTGAACAATCCTTGAAAGACCTCCAAGATCAGCCGACGACAATAACTAATGCACTCTCTAAGGGTAAGGCGGAAGCCCGTGAGGAGGCGTATATTGGCAATGAACACAGTGAGGGCGAGTCTAGCCACTCTCTTCACCTCTGGGGCACCCACCCACAATCTTGTTCGCGACCACCCAAGCTGGATATGCATAAATTTGATGGTTCTCACCCGGCAGCATGGGTAGCACAAATAGAGTAGTATTTCAATCTAAATATCATCTTAGATAATGAGACTCAGCTTATGGTGGGAAGCATGTACTTGGACAATGAAAGATGGCAATGGTGGCAATGGCATCAATGTTGCAATGGAAGGCCCTTGACTTGGGACACCTTCAAAAAAGCTCTTATAGAGCGCTTTGACCATGACTCTGCTTTTTTGGGTCGTCTCAGTAAGCTTCGACAGACTGGCATAGTGGATGAATATATTACAGCCTTTGAAGCCTTCGCTTTCCGCACTATGGGTCTCCAAGATGCGTTCTACACGGAATGTTTTATCAGTGGTCTCAAAGAGGCCATACAAGCTCACGTCCGACTGCACCACCCTCCCACATGGTCGGAGGCTTGCAAGGTAGCTCGTAACGTTGAACGTGTGTTAGCGGCCCAATCCAGTCGCCCAAATTTCACCGCCAAGGGTTGCCCCCCACAGGCTCACAACACTACTCAAACACTTAAGGTTCAAAAGGTGTCACCTGCAAAAATGGTAGAAAGAAGAAAGCAGGGATTATGTTACTACTGTGATGAAAAATACTCCCCAGGTCATAAATGCAAGGAGCCCAAATTCTTTCAAATTGATGCTACTGATTACAGCTCATCGGAGGAAACCCCACCACTTGAGGAACTTGAGGAGGAAGAAGAGGACAACCATATGGACAATGTCCCTGACGAACCAGTTATTTCGCTGCATGCTTTGGTAGGGATTTCTTCACCTCAAACTATCAAAATCAGAGGTTTTATTAAGCATCGCCCAATAGTAGTCTTGATTGATAGTGGAAGTACACAATTTTATCCATCAAAGAGTCGCGGAAGCAGTGCATTGTTTTGTACGAGTAGTTTCTAACTTCCAAGTCCAAATTGCAGACGGGGGAACAATGAAATGTGACGGCTGCTGTGAAAATGTCAAACTTCAAATGGGGGATTATTAGTTGAAGACCCACATGTTTGCCATACACATGGGAGGGTGCGACATTGTCCTCGGTGCTGAATGGCTTCGCACACTTGGGCCAATCACAATGGATTTCCAAGAGTTATATATGAGCTTTAAGCAGAACAACTCCACACATACCCTCCACGACCTCCAGGCGGGAGCTCCCTCTATCATCAGCTCACATAGGACGGAAAAATTGTTAAAAAAGGGCCATCATGGAGTTATAGCTCAATTTAATGCCATCCAGGCCGTCGAACCCAATTCTCTGCCGGTTCATCCTGAGATGCAACAGATTATAAATAACCATCTGCCAGTCTTTGACAAGCCTCATGAGCTTCCACCCTCGAGAGGGGAACATGATCATAGCATCACTTTGGTCCCAGGGGCCCAATCACCAAATGTGCGCCCATATAGATATCCGTTCGCCCAAAAGAATAAAATTGAAAAAATAATCAAGGAACTTTTGGAAGCAGGCGCCATTCGTCCCAACATTAGTCCTTATTCATCATCGGTGGTCATGGTGCTCAAGAAAGATGGGGAATGGCATATGTGTCCAGACTTCAGGGCTCTCAATAAGTTGACAGTCAAAGATAAATTTCCCATCCCGGTTGTTGATGATTTGCTGGATGAACTAAATGAGGCTCAATTCTTCACTAAGCTGGATCTTCGCTCAGGCTACCACCAAACTCGCATGAAAGAAGTCGACATTCCAAACACTGCTTTCAGAACTCATGAAGGCCATTATGAGTTCCTGGTCATGCCATTTAGTCTTTGTAATGCCCCATCTACTTTTCAGAGCCTTATGAACCACCTCCTCAAACCATATCTCAGAAAATCTGTCTTTGTTTTCTTCGATGACATCCTCATCTATAGTTGCACTTGGGCTGCACATCTTCAACATGTAGATCTGCTCTTGCAACTGCTCCGCAAGCATAAATTATTTGTTAAGATGTCGCAGTGTTCTTTTGGCATGGAAGAAGTTGAGTATTTGGGCCACATTGTGGGGCGTGCAGGTGTCAGGGTGGACCCCAAAAAGATCCAGACAATGCAGGATTGGCCTCAACCTAAGACCTTGAAGAGCCTGAGATGCTTTTCGGGTCTCACGGGCTACTATCGCAAATTTGTCCGCAATTATGGTCGCATTGCGAAGCCCCTCACTCAAGTCCTCAAGAAAAATTCATTCCTCTGGAATGATGAAGCACAACAGGCCTTTTCAGCTCTCAAAAATGCCATGTGTTCCACTCCAGTCTTAGCACTACCTGACTTCACCAAACCTTTTGTCATTGAATGTGATGCTTCGGGTACAGGTATTGGGGCGGTCTTAATGCAGGAAGGTTGACCCTTGGCCTTCACAAGCCAACAACTAAGTGGGAAGAATCTGGGACAATCTACTTATGAAAAGGAAATGCTGGCCATCTTACATGCAGTAGATACTTGGCGACCTTACTTATTGGGGCGACGTTTCCAAATCCGCACAGACCATCATAGTCTTAAATATTTTTTGGAGCAACGCCTATCCTCACCACAACAAAATAAATGGCTCGCCAAAATGCTAGGATATGATTATGAGATCATTTACAAGAAAGGGCGTGAAAATATTGTAGTAGATGCCTTATCTCTCCAATTTGAGGAGGAAAGTACCCTGCTCGCAATTTCCCTTCCCATTCTAGAATGGATTGAAGAGGCTCGTAGGGAATGGTTTTCACATCCCTGGCTCTCCCAACTCATTACTCAATTGCAGGCGGATCCAACTTCCACCAAGGGCTACTCGTGGCAGGATGCGATTCTTCGCCACAAGGACAGAGTCGTAATATCACCAACATCCACCCTCAAAAGCCGCATTTTGGCGGAGTTGCACTCATCCCCCACTGTAAGACATTCAAGCTTCCAGAAGACGTATGCTCGAACTAGAAGATCATTTTTTTGGACAGGCATGAAAAAGGACATTCTTACTTTTGTAGCAAAATGCGATGTCTGTCAGCGCCACAAAGGGGAGATAGTCAAAGTACCAGGCACATTACAACCATTTCCCATCCCGGCATCAATATGGATGGAGGTTTCTATGGATTTCATTATAGGTCTTCCAAAGTCACGAAACAAGTCAGTCATCATGGTGGTTGTGGACTGACTTTCCAAGTATGCTCATTTTTGCGCCCTACCCACCCTTTTACACCGACTTTGGTCGCTCAATCTTTCATGGATCAGATCTTCAAATTGCATGGCATGCCCACTTCTATTGTGTCTAATCGTGACCCGATCTTCACCAGTAATTTTTGGCAGGAGCTCTTCAGGCTACAAGGTACCCAACTAAAACTCAGTACTTCCTATCATCCACAAACGGATGGTCAAACTGAAGCAGTCAACAAATGTCTGGAAACCTACCTTAGGTGTTTCACTTCAGAAAAGCAACATCTTTGGGTACAGTGGTTACCTCTAGCTGAATGGTGGTGTAACACCAACTATCCTGCCACCACAAAACTGACTCCCTATGAAGCAGTTTATGGTCAACTCCCTCCTTCCCCTACTTCTTATATCAAGGGGTGCTCAAAGGTACAAGCAGTCGATCAACTCCTACAGAACCGCACAACCATGCTAGCCCATCTTAGAGAGAATCTTCATCAAGCTCAAAACTGCATGAAGCAACAGGTAGATCAGCATCGCTCAGAACGCCAATTTCAAGAAGGGGATCGGGTATTTTTAAGGCTGCAACCATATAAGCAAACATCACTCAAAGACAAGGGTTGCCAGAAACTATCTCCAAAATTCTACGGACCGTATCGAATACTTCAGCGCATTGGAGAAGTGGCCTACAAGCTAGCTTTGCCACCGACTGCAAAAATCCATCCAGTTTTCCATGTCTCATGCCTCAAGAAAGTGATTGGGAACAATTGCAGAATTCAAACTAGTCTACCTGAATTGGATGAAGAAGGGTCCATTTGACTCCAACCTGAACAGATCCTAGACACATGAGAATGGCACCTGCGTGGCCGCATAATCAAGGAAGTCCTCGTCAAATGGAAAGACACCTCTCCGGAAGATGCAACCTAGGAACCAGCCACTATTCTTCAGCAGTTTCCGCAGCTTCAGCCTTGAGGACAAGGCTATTCTTGGGGGGTCATGTTTTGTTCCCACTCTCAACCTTCTTTATGTAGTAGTATTAGTTATAGTATAGTTAAGTAAAGAGTCAATAAAGCCCATATTAATAATTGTAAGTGGTTAACCCGCATTTAATGATGGGACCACAGTTAGTTGCAAATGGGCCATGGTATTAGATAGATGGTATTAATAAGAACCATGGTATTACTCCATGGTATTGCATGTATGAGTCATATATAAAGGAGAGAGACTCCCTGTGAGGAGCATCGTGTCTTATTTTGTAATCGAGCTCTGCTCTATTAGAGGTTTCCCCCTCGAAGAGGCAAGTGAACATTACTTTCTGAGCAATAAAATACATGCTGTTATTTCTCACTGTTTTATGTTCTGGGTATATTTCTACACATATTTGGTATTCTCGTATCATCTTGCAGGTTAAGAGCATAACATTCTTCATGGGTCCTTCAGTTGCTTGATCTCCTTCCTTTCTCTGATGTCATGAAGTCTTTGTTTAAACTTCTTCTAGGTAGAGAACCGTCCATCGATCACTTTCCTTCCTGGTTTGTCATGTCAGTGCTTCCTTCGTGGAAAGTGTCTTTCTTACTGTACATCAGGTTTTCTTGTCATCTGGCCACTCCTTTGTCATTTGTCCATGCTTCAGAATACTCTTCTCATGGATGCTTCATTGTACTTGCTTGTTTACATGCTTCGACCTAGTAGCCCATCATGACTTCATCATGATATTGCTTCAACATTGCTTTTTCATTTGTTGGATGGCTTCTTCATCATGACATCTTTGTAGAGTAGAATCAATTATCTGCATGTTTCATATTTCCAAGGCCTTCATAGGTGTCAAGGGTCCTTCCTTCCTTTGTTAGAGTTGTCCTGCCTTCTTTCGGGAGATATCTTCAAAATATCTTGTCAGATAGTGATTCTTGGTGATCATGGTGTTCTTCACATGCTTGATCTCTTTCTTCATTTGCTTCTTCTTAGATAGATAGGTCAACCATCTTATGCTTCTTGTGAGAGCATTTCTTTATTGCTTGCTTCCTGGACCAGTCAGCATTTCTTCTTGCTTCGTAGTTAGCAATCATATTCTCCTTATGTGAGCATAGTCTTTTGTTGATCTTCATTGCATTGTAGTACATGCCTTCGAGCATGTCCTTGGTGAAAAAGATTATTTCATTCTTGATCATGTTATAGAATTGTTCCCATGACTCAATAATATACAAATGATAACATGACTAAACTTTGATGCATACATACCTCATCTTGATTCTCCTTTGATCATCTTAACTTCATTTGGTGCAAATGTTTCTTTTCTTTTGATGATGGAGGTCTTTATCATGATCAATCTTCTTTTATCATGGATGAGATCCTATACTAGGTATGCTCCTTCTATATGAATATCTTGAGCTATATCTACCATGCTCCTATATTCTAGAAGATATTCTTTGACCATGCATTTTGTTCTTATTTATAAATGTTCTTCCTACACGAGTATCTAGAACTCCATGTACTTCATGCTTCTAGATTCTCGAAGACGTTTCTAGCTAAGCAATTTTATTCTATTCCTATGTGCTTGTATCCTACTCAAAATTTTGAAAGAAGACTTGAAGTAAAGAGTTTGACCTAGTCATAGTAGAGATCCTGAGGATCTTCCTTCTTTTGCTTCTTTTTTTTTCTTTCACCTCTTGAGTCATGTGAGCTTCTTCCCTTTTTCTTTTGTTGTTGTTGTCCTTCTTAAGCTTAGGACAATCCCTTTTGTAATGTCCATATTCTTGGCATCCAAAACATTGGCTTTTAGATGTCTTTGTTGTTTGTTCTTTGTGGACCAAATTTGCCAAATTTTCCCTTTCTCTTGGCCATGGTATCAAATGCTTGCTCCTTTGATCCCACATCTTCCTTTGCTTTAAGTCTGGTTTCCTCTCTCCTGCATAGAGACCACATTTCACTTAGTGTGGTTGCTTCCTTCTTGGCATATATGTTTGATGTGAAGTTGCCCCAATCCTCAAGTAGAGCATTGAGTACTACAGTTGTCATCTCCTTGTCAGACATAACTCCCCCAAGCTCTTGAAGTTGATCTCTCATTTAAGGGATTTTCATGAAGTAGAGAACTATTCCTTTCTTTGTTATCTTCATCTTGTATAATTCATTCCTTAGAGATATTACTTCTCCAGTTGTGGATACTAAGAATAGCTCTACTAGCTTATCATAAATTTCTTTTGATGTTTCAAATTTGGAGACATAAGGAATGAGAGTCTTTGATTGATTCTATCAGAATCCTTTGAGCTCTTGTCTCATCCTTATTGTACTTAGCTAAGGCTTGAGTTTGTTCCTTAGCAGAGATAGTGATATTCCCTTTGACATATTCTAGAAGTTCATTCTCCTTGAGAAATAAATCAGTCTTCTTCTTCCATGCAAGAAAGTTATTGGTACCTACCAATTTATTGCTTTCCTTGCAAAAAGACATTGATGTATATTCAGAAGAGGACATGTACTTACTTGATAGATTTTGAGATGTAGTGGATTTGCTTTCTCCTTGAAGACTTGATTGCTTACCTTCCTAGGATCTTGATGTTCTTCAAGTTGCCTTCTCCAAGTGGATTTGCTTGATGACTTGTAGCTTGATGTAGGTTGCTTCAATATGCTCTTCTTTGTAGGTGCCTTTATGTAAGGCTCTTCTTCTTGCTATGCAGTCTTCCTTGGTGAATGATAGGTGATAGGCCTTCTTTTCCTTGGGTACATTTGGCTTGATGCTTCAACCTTGTAGATGACTCTCCTTGATGAGTGTTCTTGAGTTGCCCTTTCCTTGATGTGTCAGCTTAGCTTTGATACCTTGTTGAAGAATCTAGGGCAAATAAGTGTAGTGTGATTCTTCGTTTCTTGATAACAATTTGTGGAGTCTTTTTACTTTTTCTTGTTAGCTTAATCTTCTTCTTATTATTAATGCATGTGTGTGTACTTCATCAAACTTCTGCCAAAACATAAGAACAAGAACACAATATGTTGGCTCTTTTCCAGGGCCAAAACCTCTCTCCTCTTGAGAGGAAAACCCTTTAGTAAGTTTCTCTTGTCGAAGCTTCTTATTGATCAATGCCAAACCCTGGATCCCTGACTTGAATATCCTCCAAGCACAAGTCAAGTCCTTCCGTCACTTTGTTTCTCGACACTTCCTCCTTCCGGCACTTCGACCTCCTTCTTTCGACACTTCATTCTTCTCTCAATTGTTGATAGACCTTGTTGCACTTGCTCTAGAAGAGACACCTTTTGATAAGTCCCTTTTCTTGTGATGATCCCTTCCTTCTACTTGACCAAATGAACTCTTTCTTCAAGGTGTAGGTGCAAACTTTATATGACTGTCTTGCAGCCCTAGATTTTAGCACGTGTGGTGACTTCCTTTATATGGTAAGCTCTTTTCTTCCTTCGCTTGAGTGTCCTTCTCCTTCGCTTGATTGGGAGACCTTATAGGTCTAGTTTCCTAGTCCAATTAGATAGATATGACAACAATGAGTTTCTACTGCTATGGCAGGAAGACCCTTCCCCTTTCGCACGTGTGGCTGTGTGTTCACCCTAGAGACAGTCCTTAATCTTCGACTTCTTTCTCTCTTCCTTCGCTGCCCTAGAAGACCTCCTTTTCGTCCTTTTTCTTAGCCTCTTATTCCCTCAGAATTCAGGGCTCTTGATTGCATTGTAATGGAGTGTACAACCTCTATTTATAGAGGACTGTCCCTCCTTTTAGGCCGACTAGAAGGCCGACATGTTGACTGTTTGTAGGCCGACTTGTTGAGCAGACTTCGGATGGTTTCTATGGTGGTGTAACATGCTTGAAGGAGCTTCTTTAATGGTGCCTTTGCATAGGAGGAGACTTGACTTTGCTTGGAGGTATTCTCTTGACTTTAATACATAATCATACATGGTGTAACATGCCCTTAAAGCCTTCAACATTTCCTTTTGACTATTTGACTCACCTATAACACTTAACATGTGCTAGACCTATTTCAATGAGCAAGAAACTCATTGTCATATATTATAAAAATAATATTTCTTTTCTTGAATAAGTACAAATATCAAAAGTACATTTATGGAGACCGAACCTAGTTATGTTTCCTTCAACAAGAAGGCAGCATGTTCATTTCCATTTGAGGGCTTGTCTCTCTCCATCATCCTAGTCTCCTTAGTCAATAACTCGTCGAAACCAGGTATCCAGGTATCCTGTCATTGTTGAGAATAGTGGTGACAAATACATTCCATGGTCTTGAAAGACCTCCGAGTGCAATGAGTGAGCTCCCCGTCAGCAATAACTTCTCCAATAGATAGTAGGTCATTCTTGATTTGTGTTATTCCCATGAGGTAGGACTGGATAGACTCCCCTTTATCCATCTTGATATCCTTAAACTTATTTTTGAGAAAGAGCATTTGATTTGCATTGTTCACTTTGAACATCCCAACCAACTTATCATATATGTCCTTAGAGGTTCCCAAATCAGAAATATAGGCACCCAAATGCTTTTGAATGGAGTCAATCAAAATTTTCTTTGCTTTGACCTTGCCTTTTCTATACTTCATCTTAGCAGCAAGTGGTGCATTTGAAGGAGGCTCCAACACTTTTCCCTGCGCATAGTCCAATACTTCATGCTCCTCCAAAGTCAAGTCCAAAATCATTTTCCATACATGATAGTCAGATTTGTCATTGAGCTTATCCTCAATCTTGAAGTAAGATGTAAAACTTTAAAAGCCATTGAGACTTTTCCAATAGTCTTTTCCAACAAATCTCTCTTAGTGATTGCTTTTCTCTCTCTTGCTTGGGCTTTCTCTTCACTTGGGCTCTGATACCATGTTAATTTTAGTTAACAATGGTATGTTCTATGCTTTGCACAATTACTTCAATGTTCTTTTAGCAACCCAATGACAATTTCCAATTTAGTTTTCCAATTGCAATCACAGTAACCATAAATCACATTGACAATAATTGTAGATAGAACATGAACAATAAAATGCAAAAGACAAATCTTGGGCAAATGCTAGGGAAAAGCCCCAAGATGGGGAAAACCATTTGATTAATTCTTCATATTATAAATATAAAAAAATGCAGAAGACAAGCCAAGACAGGAGAACACCAGATTTGGCAAATGCTAGGGAAAAGCCCCAAGATGGGGAAAACCTTTTGATTAATTATTCTTATTATAAATATCAAATGTTCAATAGAGAGAGAGTACAATAAAGCCGAAATTGACTTGCCAAATGATGATCAAATCGGCCTTGTCAAATTTGAAATTTTCTTGCAGCAATGAACAACCCTAACCAGAATGTCAACGTTGGTCAAAGCAACAACAAACCATCCACAATGCAACTCAGTCATACCTTGTCAAACTTGGCCTTCTTAGGTGGTCAAAGTCATCTCAAAACAATCATTAAAACAACGGTTAAACTTGGTCAAAGTCTCCACTTAAGCCTGCAGTCAAGTTTGCCATTAGTCCAATCAACATGCCCATAACACCTCGGTTTTTGTGCCAATTAATACGGCCCTTCAAAATAGAAATTATAGCATAAAAAAACACATTCAAAGGAGGTCAAAATAGCCTTGGTCAACGTTGGTCAAACCCTGCAACAGATCCTGAAATTCGGCCCTGTAATTCGTCCTCTTTTTTAGCCACATGTGTGAGAAGAAGAGTTGTCCAATATGCTGTACAAACCAATCAGATGAGGAGAGAGAAGAAGAAGATGAGTTGATGATGTGCCAAATGAGGTTGGAGGTCTCTCTTATTTATACAAGTCGTTGAGGGTCAAGAGACATGTCCATTGGGCTTCATGAGCCTACATGATGATGTGGCCGACGTTGACAATTTGCACGTGTGGGCTAGACCTCAAAAACATATTTCCACTTTTCCAAATTTGATGATCTTTAGGTCGATTTTGGTCCTCTCGAAAAGAGGAATTCAATACCAGTGAAACATGAATCTTCGATCACTCATGATTAATCACGAGTCAAACTCTGCTCTTCCTTCAAACAATCTGATTCAACTCTGGGCGAGTTAAACTTGCGTTGACCAAGTTTGACTCGTAGTCAACGCAAGTTTGGCTTGCGACTCACCGATTAAATGCGATTGAGGCGATTTTCAGCCCTCAATTTGGTGAGCACAGGTTTTACGTTTTACGGTTCCCATAGTTTCCACTACCTAGTTTAGTTAGGTTAAACATTAAAAGTCGGTCGATAACTGACTTCTTACTGCGCAAGCCTACAACTCATATGTCAAGAAGGTAATAGAGGCATGGTTTCAGTTTCAATTTACTCCACGTAATAGAGTCATAGTGTAATAGAGGCACAGTGTGCAATGTGCTCCAGTGTAGCTTCAACTTGTGCTCTGCCAGAGATTTCAATAGCAAACCATTATCGTATCATTTCAGCAACAATGAAGAGATTTCAGTTACTAGTTTTTCACTGATTAGTATGCAGTATTTTATAAACTTTTAGAAGCATCTATGCAGTGACAGGTTCTATGTAGTCACAAGTTAGCAGTCAGGACTCAATACTTTGCATCGTGTTTGCACTCATAAATATATGACATACTTATTCATTCATGATATTTTGGAGATCTATTGATATTATGCATTGTTTGGACATGGCTTTATTGAATACCAATGAATATTTTTTTTTTTTTTTTTTCAATATATGTGTATATCTTAGTTTATTGAATTCACTGATTTTTTCCCGATCTCATTAAAACTCTTTGCTTTTTTGCCTCACCGATTTATTGTCAATTTCGAGTTTGGTAACATTGTTCAATACAATAATCATTTCCATCGAATTAGCTATCCAAAGAGGAATTTTTCCCTAGTTGCCAATTTTAACAGAAAGCAATATTATCTCCCTTATCTTCTAGACATGAAATGGAAAGTAGATTCTTATGCAAACCTGGAACAAATAAGATGTTGAGAATAGTGTGGAAAAAGTCGAAAAAAATCGGGATTAAATTCCCAAAACACGATTTTTTTGGTTGGTTGATTAAATCGGCCGATTCAGCCGATTTTTTGCTGATTTTTTCCTAGTTGAAAAGTTGGGATTAAATCGAAAAAATCGGGACGTTTTCCAAAAAATTGTGAATGAGGTATTTTCTTTAATGATTTTTTTATTGAAAATGTCCTGATTTTATTGAAAAAGTCGGGATTTTTTAAAAAATGAATATTTTTGTATTTTTTGTATTTTTCCGACCATTTAAAAAAACTTCCGACTTCAACGAATTTTTCAACTTTTAGACCCTTGCCGATCTAATCCCGACTTCGACTTTTTCCACATTGGTTGAGATGAATATTGCCTCCTTTTTCTAGCTCTAGCAAGGTTAATCCAATTCCTCTCAGAGGATAGCTCTTCTTGTCACCAAGATCAGTGGAG
This sequence comes from Pinus taeda, assembly GCA_000404065.3. NCBI lineage: Eukaryota > Viridiplantae > Streptophyta > Pinopsida > Pinales > Pinaceae > Pinus > Pinus taeda. The sequence continues at coordinate 135,114 of APFE030098774.1, read as the reverse complement.
TAAGAAGATTTTCCTCTTGACAATGTTTTTAGTTGCTTGTGTTAGTTGCTCCATTGTCGATCACCCAAATATTTTCATCTTCAAATGTGCCAGTAAGTGTTGAGAAAAATCCTTCATCCTTTGAAGATGTCTCAATCATATCCTTCTTGAGAGAGAATAAGAGATCCCATTATTCTTTGATGTCCTCCTTAAGATTGTTTGCTACCCTTGTACACTTCTTTAATGTAGTAGATATCTTCATCATGCCCTTAAGCAACATTAGTTATTGATACCATGTTGAGAATTTCGACCTTGAAGCAGCAAACCCTAGCTCTTCTTCTTTGCACGTGTGAGAGAGAATTAGCCCAAAAACTTCTTCCTTTGTCCTTCTCCTTCTTCACTAGCCTTCTTGTTCTTCTTTGCTTAGATGATGAGAAGTGAGTGTGTGTCCAAGGGAGGTCGCGTTCCTTCCTTTATATAGGCTTCTAAGGTGGATGAGGCTCCTCAAACAGGTTGACTTCTTAGCTGGCAGGCCGACTTGGTCTTGGAGGGTATTTTGACATTTTTAAATACAAAAATAATTCTTTTTACAAGTTATCCACTTGGGAGGAAAACCCGTAAATCTTTTCTCTTCTTATAGATCCTTCCATTGACGAATTCCAAAACCTCTAAACCAAGACCAATACCCTTCCAAGACCAAGTCCAAACTTCTTGATGATGTGCTTCCTTTGGCTAAGTCAAACCAAGTCAAATCTCTTCCAGCAACATAACTTCAACCCCCATCTTTAGATTTTCAGCGTCTACTGCAGGTCTGAAATTTTTGGCCCCTGCAACTGCCACTGCATCCACATGTGTGAGCGAAAATTAACCTTCCAAGGCCTCCCAGCAGCTTCGCTTGACTTGTCTAGGGCTAGAGAGTGACCTAATAGGCTTCTCTTCTAGCAACTTCGATCTTCTTCTAGCAACTTGAGAATTTCGTCCTTGAAGTAGCAAACCCTAGCTCTTCTTTTTCGCACGTGTGAGAGAGAATTAGCCCAAAAACTTCTTGCTTTGTCCTTCTCCTTCTTCACTAGCCTTCTTGCTCTTCTTCTTTGCTTAGATGATGAGAAGTGAATGTGTGACCAAGGGATGTCAAGTTCCTTCCTTTATATAGGCTTCTAAGGTGGACGAGGCTCCTCAAAACAAGCCGACTTCTTAGCTTGCAGGCCGACTTGGTCTTGGAGGGTATTTTGACATATTTAAATACGAAAATAATTCTTTTTACAAGTTACAATGTGCCCGATGGAGTCTTCAACATATGAGAATGACTGTTCTGACTTCTTGACTTAGAACAAACCGTAGAAGCACTCAATGGGTGCTTGACCTCTAAAATAAAATACCTTGAGAATGGAGCCCATGCTTCAAAATAACAATAATAATTTTTCTTTTATTTTACAATATACAAGATTCAAAAATACATTTCATATTTATGAAGACCGAATCTAGTTACACATTTTTCAATAAACCCTAGCCCAAGTCTGTGTCGGTAAAGTCAACCTAGCCAAAACATTGTAATGTTCTAGTGGTTTTAGCTTAAGTTAATCTACTTATGTCATTAATCCAATCAATCAAATTGCCCATAAAAGATGTGATGTAGTGAGTGTAAAATTGATTTTATTAGATCAACCCTAAGTATTTGTGTAAGCAAAGTGTCATCATATGCTACAATTCCACAAATGATTACCAGCAGCTATATATGATAGAAAATGGGGATTTGAGATATGATAACAAGTGTGAATCATCCACAAGATATGCTGGAAATGTAAAGTCAACTGTACAACTTTAGTGTGAATTTCAATCACAAGATAGTGCTTCAATGCTTACTTCCAGAGTTATAACTCAAAAAGTGCATCTACCATTCACAAGCAAGTGCTGTTAGTAATGTTGTATTGCAGCACAAGAGGAGGATAAAATCAATTCCATACTGCAGATTTCAATTTAAAGAGTGTAAAAAATGTTTATAAACCCGTGATCCTATCGGTAAGGTGAACATGATAAATATGGTCAATACCAGTCTTATTCTTTACTGAGATCATGAAATAATGGTATCCCAAGCTTAAATTAATTAGCTCATTTGAAAATTAATCCTTGAGCTCAATAGTGAAGTCACAGTTTAAATATAATATACCCAGCTGTTATATTCCAAATTTAGAAATCATATCCAAAAAAATGAACCATTGCTGTAAATTGCACAGGAAAGGTGAATAATGCCATGGAACAAGTTTTATCCATAGAGCTGAGAATATTGCATTTAATTTATGTGCTTTAGAATTAATGTGTTTGACTTGGATTTACTTCAGGTACTATCCATAAACCATCACTGAAAACATAAACAAGTTCATAAGTGTGTATAATGCCTGGAGTATGAGTTCCTCTTAGAGAAGCATTTCTTGTGCATTTAGATTTCACTTCAAATCACGAACAGGATTTAGACTGTTGAGGCATCAAAACCAGCAAAGAATAAAGGTATTTCAACAGGTGTAATTAAAAGATGAAGGCATTGAACCACAGGTCGCATAGTAACAAATCATGTCCAATTTATTACAGCAATAAGAAAATGTTCAAATTTGTTGTTAAGCCCCTTATGGAGATTTACACCAGCAAAAAAGAGGTTAGAAATTGGACCTAATATTCATATTGTTTTTCTAGTTAAGGTTTCAATTTAATTTGATCTCTAGATTCTCTTTCAAGACGTTATTGTTACCAAACCAAGAGAACATGAGCAAATCGACTTAGAATATAACAATGAAAGGAAGTGATTTGCAAGAAAAGTCAAGTCTAATTTGCTAGATGTGAAATCATTAGCCATCTGAACTTGAATTTTGCAATCTAATTTAAGAGGATTCAATTTAAGTCCCCGTTTGCATCAAATAAACAAGAAAAAAGAGAAAAGATTTTGAAAAAAGTTAGTGGTTGGGAAAAGAGGGATTAGACCAGTGCATAATTCCACTTGGTTTGTGGGGTTACACTAGGTCTTGCTTGAGACAATGTCCTCATGTCACATGGGTTACCTGAAACATTTACGTATGCCTTGTAATTCCCCAGTGGGAGACACTTCGATATTTCAAGCTTCTATTGGGGGAAGGGCTCTAGATTGAATCCTCTTCTAAGGAGCACAAGGTATCCTCTTTGCATCTTGAAGACAAGAACTAGAAATTGTTAAAATTTGGCAGCTCAGGAATGAATTTATCTTAGAAGAAATCATATCTCTCAGTTCGGTTTGAATCTCCTATAATAAAATTTCATTTTTAATAATTTTAATATGACTTTTCAAAAATAGTAAGTCACATCTCAATTTGGACATGACATTTCAAAAATAGAAAGTCGTGTCTAAATGATCAAAGGTGATATCGACATATCGAATTCACTTTAAAATCAAATCAATCATGATGATACAAGTCAAAAATTAATATTCTTATCTTTACTAGTATTATTATTATGATACTATTATTTATAAAATAGTCTAAAGTCATTCACTTTTAATGGATTAATAAAAATGAATTCTCATGAAATAAGTAAATTAAATTGAGAATCTCTTGCAAATTGAACCTCTAATAAAATAGTAACTCCACACTTAAGAGATAAGTCTCCTTCACCAAATCACTTGTAACTCCCTCATTCAATTCAATTCAAAGGTGATATCGACATATCAAATTCACTTTAAAATCAAATCAATCATGATTATACAAGTCAAAAATTAATATTTGTATCTTTACTAGTATTATTATTATGATACTATTATTTATAAAATAGTTTAGAGTCATTCACTTTTAATGGATTAATAAAAATGAATTCTCTCATGAAATAAGTAAATTAAATTGAGAATCTCTTGCAAATTGAACCTCTAATAAAATAGTAACTCCACACTTAAGAGATAAGTCTCCCTCACCAATTCACTTGTAACTCCCTCATTCAATTCAATTTGTAATTTACCAAATATTCTCTCATGTCTAAGTGTAACTCTCTCTCCCCCTAATTCGCATTGTAACTCCTCAAGACATGTGTACCTCTCTTTCTATTCTTGGAATGAGTTACACTTATCTTCAAGTAACTCCTCCTTCATGGGATTCGATTCTCCTATTGTTGGCTCAATGCATGAATTCATTTTGTATCTCTTCTCCTTTCTCATCTTTTTAAGCAAGAACAAGTGAGAGTTGAGAGTAACACGTTCATTGTGAAAAAAAAGAGCTAGTGTTGAGTGTGTGCAAGAGAAGTGTGAGAGCAAGTAAAGAGTAAGAACAAGGAAAGAGTTGGAGCAAGTATGAAGGACTGATCAAGAGAAGGAGGAGATCTTCAAGCAAAGAGTAGGAGCACTTCAGCTGTAAGTTGGTCAGACATTGATGACTTTATTCATTCTCATTCTCTCTCTCTGTACTCTGTTGAACAATTGAAGAAATCTAATAAAAGAAGAATCATTTGGGTTTTGTGTTGGTCATTGGACCTAACTATCAGCGCATATGATCTTTAAGTTTATGTTCTATCTATAATTGTTGATATGAAAAGTTGTGAAGAAGAAATCTACATTGTAAGTAATTGTAACAACATAGAACATTCAATTTTTTGCAAAGTGCATTCAGTTTTTTGCAAAGTACATTCAGTTTTGTGCAAACTGCATTCAACTTTTTGCAAATTGCATTCAATTTTCTGCAAAGTACATTCAACTTTTTGCTAAGCACATTCAGTTCTATTCAATTTTCTTGCGAAATACATTCATTTTCTGCAAGTACATTCAATTTTCTGCATAGAACTTTCAAGTTTTTGCAAAAAAAATTAAATTTTTGCATAGAACTTTTAGATTTTTAACATGGTATTGGAGCCTTGGTGAAGAATAGTCCAAGGAGATTAGAGATGACTTGAAGAGACCCCACTCGTTGCCAAAGTTTTCTGATTAATATTACTTCTTCCTACTTCAAGATAGAGGAGAAGCGTAATGATGCTTCAAACTTTGGTCCATGGAAAGTAGGAGTAGATATTACTCTTGAAGAACATGAGTTTTTGGAGTATATTGAAGACACAATCGCTGATCCACCAGACAATGCAAGTGTCATTGTCAAATCCAAATATAAAGAGGGTGAAATCAAAACTAGAAAAATTATCCTTGATTCTCTTAGTGATCATTTCATTACTTATGTTTCTGGTTTGAAGGAAGTTAGAAAAATATATGATAAACTAATTGGCATGTTTGCAATTAGTAAGTTGAACCAGATTATTGCTTTGAAGAATCAGCTGAAGGACATCAAGATGAACAAAAGAGAGACAGTTCAAGCATATTTCTTAAAAATGACCAAAATCAGGAATCAACTATCAACAATTGGTGAAGTTGTACTCGACAAAGGAATGGTGTTGATTGCGCTTGGAGGCCTTTCCCCTGTTTGGGAGACTTTTATCACCACCATCAACAATATCAACAGTATTCTCACATTTGATGAGCTCCTGGGAAAGTGTATCCAAGAGGAAGCCAGAGTGATCTTTGAGGGAGAATTTCACATCATGAAGACAAAGAACCTTCTTTATTTTCAGCCTATGACAAGATAAAGAAAGGCAATAAAAAGAAAGTTGCTTTCAAATCAAATAAAGGGAATCTAGACATGTCAAAAGTTAGATGCTTTAACTGTCAAAAGCATGGTCACTTTGCTTGTAACTGTAGAGAAAGAAGAGAACACCTAGATTCAAAAACAAATGATAGAAAATACATTTTTAAAAATCAAAGAAAAGACCATCCTAAGAAAACAAGAAATCCAAGGTATAAAGCTAATGCAAACAGAAACTCAATCAAAATATTGTCTTGTTTTTGCTCTTTCTAGTTCTTCTTCCGTAGATCCATTGGATAGTTGGTTAGTTGATAGTGGTACTTTCAAACATTTTACTGGTTACAAAGAAGCACTCTCTAATTTAGTTGAGAGGGAGACTAATTTTAATGTTATCCTTGGAGATAATTCTACTCACCAAGTTAACAATTATGGTTCAGTTTTATTTTAGTTAAATGATGACAAATCTAATTTTCTGTAAGAAGTTTTGTATGTACTTGGCTTGAAAAAAAATCTTGTATCCATATCTACTCTAGAAGTTAAATGAATGAAAGTTTCTTTTATTAGTGGAAAAGTTCTAACTCGGCCTTTGAACTCAAGTATGAGAGAAGTCTTGACTCTTGGATCAAGATGTGAAGGGATTTACAAAGTTAATGGTAAACCCATTCATGCACTGGCCCATGATATCGATCTTCAGTGTGAGCTATGATACAAAAGATTTTCTCACCTACACTACAAAGCCTTACCTCATGTAAGGAAGATGGTTTCTGGATTGTCTGAGATCAAAACACATTCATGCATTGGCCCATGATATCGATCTTCAGTGTGAGCTATGGCACAAAAGATTTACTCACCTACACTACAAAGCCTTTCCTCATGTAAGGAAGATGGTTTTTGGATTGCTTGAGATCAAAATGGACTGTGAAGGAGTTTGCTCAGGATGTGCAAGTGGAAAGCATATAAAGAGACCATTCCCTTCAAGCCCTTAAAGCAAAACAAAAACTAGTCAATTACTTCAATTCATACATTCTGATTTATGTGGACCTATGCCTGTTACTTCTCTTGGTGGCTACTTGTATTTTATGATTTTTGTTGATGATTTTTCTCACAAAACATGGATATTCTTTTTGAAAAAGAAAGGGGAAGCATTTGACATGTTCAAAGATTTCAATACTCTGATTGAACAAACTGGAAAGTTGATCAAAGCTTTCAAATCTGATAATGGGGGAGAGTACACCTCCAATGATTTTAATGATCTTTGCAAAGATGTTGGAATAAAGAAAGAAACTATTGTGCTGTTCAATCCACAACAAAATGGTGTGGTTGAGAGGAAGAATAGAACCATTATGGAAGCAGTTAGAGCCATGTTGCATGATCAAAAGCTACCAAAGTTTATGTGGGGAGAAGCTGCAAATACTATTGTTTATGTGCAAAACATAACTCCTTATCAGGCTTTAAACAATAAGACTCCAGAAGAAGCCTTCATTGGTAAAAGGCTCGAGGTGAGTCATTTGAGAATCTTTGGCTGTTTTGCCTACTTCCATGTGCCAAAAGATAAAAGGAACAAACTGGAAGCTTCAGGTAAGAAATGTACGTTTATTGGTTATTGTGATAATTCAAAAGCTTATATAATTTATGTACCTAGTCAAAGAGCTATAAAGTTTAGTAGAGACATAACATTTGATGAAGATGCAACTCTTAGAAAAGCAAGAGACTCTCCTCTTCTTACCATTGCTGAAAGACAACCTGCTATGAAAAAGAGTCTGTATTTGAGTCCGAATCGGAACCTAAGAATGAGCTTGTTGATAATCCAATGGGTTCCATGGATCCTCTAAATCCTCCACCTCATGATCCTCTTACCAAAAAGAGACCACTATGGCTGCGATATACCTTGTAAGATGTTAAACAACATGCTGCCCCAAGAGGAACATTTAGAGAAAGTAAGAAGCCAAGTCGGTTTGAATGTTGCTATCATGAGCAACATCATTTAGGTAGAACCATGCACCTTTGAAGAAGCTGCAAAAGAACAAGTTTGGAAAAATGCCATGATTGAAGAATACGAGTCCATCATCCAAAATGATGTCTGAGACGTGGTCCCTAGACCTCAAGGTAAATCTATTGTCACTTTCAAATGTTTGTTTAAGATTAAACATGGTGCAAATGATAGTATTGAAAAATTTAAGGCTAGATTTATAGCTAGAGGTTTCTCTCAAAAAGAGAGAATAAATTATGATGACATTTTTGTACCTGTAGCTCGACATACTACTATTTGATTTGTTGTTGCCTTAGATGCTAGCCAGGGATGGACTCTCCACCAAATGGATGTGAAAACTGCTTTCTTGTATGACTTCCTCAAGGAAGAGGTATTTGTGGAACAACCACAAGGCTTTAAAGAGCATGACAGGGAATCTCATGTATGCAAACTGAATTAAGCCTTATATGGGCTGAAGCAAGCTCTAAGAGCTTGGTATGCTCGCATTGCTAGCTTCTCGATAAAGCTTGGTTTAACAAGAAGCAGTCCAGACCCAAACCTCTACTTCAAGACAGTCCAAGGTATACCTTTGATTTTGGTATTGTATGTTGATGATTTATTCTTGACAGGAGGAGAACCTCTTATTCTCCAGAGTAAGAGGGAGTTAGTTTTTGATGTTGAAATGAAAGACCTTGTTTTGATGCATTACTTTTTAGGTTTAGAGGTCTGGCAAAGACTTAGTGAAATTCATCTTTCTTAAGGAAAATATGTTGTTAAGCTTCTTGAAAGATTTGCTATGGTAGAATGTAAGTCCATGCATACTCCTTTGGAAATGAACTTTAAGAAATTATGTGGCAAAGTTGCAGGACCTAATCTGGCAAATCCCACAGAGTATAGACAACTCGTTGGTGCTTTGATGTTTTTGGTAAACACTAGGACTCGCATATGCTTTGCTGTAAACACTTAAGTCAATATATGATTGATCCCTTTCATGCCCACTAAATTGTTGCAAAACATATACTCAGATACTTGCATGGAACTATCAATCTAGGATTGAAATACACTGCTAAAAATGTAAGATTCATGGATATACTGATGTTGATTGGGTTGGTAACTCTATTGATAGAAAGAACACTTTTGGGTGTTGCTTTAGCTTGGGATCTGCCATGATCTCTTGGATGAGTAGAAAGCATAAGTCTGTTGCACTAGGTACAATTGAAGCTAAGTACATTGCTACTAGCATGGCTAGTTGTGAGGTAGTTTGGTTGAGGAAGCTTTTTGGGGAACTATTTGAGCAAGTTCCAGACATAACAGTTATATATTGTGACAATAAGAGCGGGATTCGTCTTGCAGAAAATCCTGTGTTTCATGACAAACCCAAGCATATTGAGATCAAGTATCACTATATCTGGAATATGGTGCAAAGAGAAGTAATGAGAGTCCACATCTCCCTTGATGATCAGATAGCTGACATTCTTACCAAGCCTTTACCGAAAAGAAAGTTCTTGGTTTTTGTAGAGCAGCTTGGACTTATGGACATGACTCTTCCGAGAAGCAGTCACAGCTGCTTGAGAGCACTGCGCTGCCTTTCTGCCCTGTCAGAGCTCAAAGGATTAGGGAATGATGTTGGAAAGCTCCTGAGGATGAGGGACCTCTTGTGTAGTGTGTGCCACAAGAGTAGGCCTTAGTATGCCGAATTGGTTTTCGAATGAGGAGGTCGAATATGTACAAATAGTGGTCAAGTGTTGAAATATGTAACTAGGTTCGGTCTTCATAATGACATATGTAATCATGATTTTACGTAAAGAAAAGAGAAAATAAATTTATTATTGTTTATTTTTAGGTCAAGCACCCATTGAGTGCTTCTAGGTCAATTGAGTCATTGTCATGTATTGAAGGCCCATTCGGGCATGTTACATATTATAAAAGTAATTTATTTGAGTCATAGTTGAGTCAAAAAACCCTCCAAGACCTTGTCAAATGTGCAAGCTACAAGTCAGCCTTCTCAAAAGACAAGTCAGCCTAGAGACAATGACAAGTTGTCCTATTTGATGTGACAAGAAGCCTATAAATACAAGGCTAGCCAACCACTTTGAAGAGTATCCAAGCACACAATAAGAGTTCGATCTGAAGCACTATAATCAATAGGAGAGCCAACGGAGAGGAAGAAGATAGAACAAAGGAAGAGAAGGATTTTTTGAGGATTGTTTTGGGTAAATCTCTCACACATGTGGCCTCTAATTAGGGCATCATTTCACCTACAACAAGACCGAGTTACGATCAGATCAAGAAGCCACGTGAAGGGTAAAAGAGGCATTGATATTCAAGCCAAATTGTTGAAGAGAGAGCCCAAGTGAAGAAGAATAGAGACAATCCTCACCATATTTCTGTCACACGTGCAAGCTAGGGTTACTGCAAGAGGAGCCAAAAATGACAGTCAAAAGTGCAGGTTTGAAATTGAGGTTGAAAAGGAAGAAAGCAGTTGTTGGAAAGCTAGTTTGATTATCATTGACTTTGTGGAGCTCACCTGTGAGAAATTTGACTTGGTCTTGGAGGGTCTTGGTCAAGGGTCATAGGTGTTGGATTTCATCAATTGAAGTTCTATAAGACGAGAAGAATTCTTGTGGGTTTTCCTCTTAAGTGGAGAGGTTTTGGCCTTGGCTGATCACCTACATCTTGTGTTCTCGTGTCTTGTTCTTTATGGTTTGGTAGTTGTTTGATGAAGAGAACGCTAAATATAATCAAGTGAAAGAAGAAGCTAATTAAGTAGAAATACATCACAAGCAGTTATCAAAGTAAGAGAAATCACCTATCTTGCTGCCCTTAGATTTCTCAACACAAGGGAGGTGGGTTTGACCAAGGGACACACCCATTCTGGAGCCTATATGGACTGAAAAATAATAATTTTCTATTCTTTATTTTGGCTGACTTGAATACTAATTGCAACCATCGAAAAATCAACAACCTCAATGAAAGATTAAGTCGCAACTCTTGATCTCAAGAGGGCATGAGGGTTAATTTCATAAAGAGATAAATGCAAGTTGGGGGAAAAGAGAGATGTATTGTGCACATAAGAGAACAATTGAGGGTTTGATGCCGAGAAGGAGAAATAGAGGGAAGATTGATTTGTGAGGCTGAGAGATTGTAGTTCAAATTAATGTCAAGTTTGTCAGCAATGCACACATCCCAAGGAAACTATATTGTACCATATAAATATGTACAATTTGTACATTCATATGAAAGATCGTATAACTGCTCTTTGGGGCAATGTTAATCTCTTGTACGAGGTTGGACAGAGTTGGAAGATTGTTGGGCTGAAATTTGGGCAGTTTTCTCGAGAATTTATGCGCTGTAGCAAATTCATTTATTGTTGTAATTAATTTCCTAATTTCTCTAAGAGCTGAAAATAATAAACATCTATTTGTTGTTTTTTGCCCATTTGGTTTTCCAAGGTCAAAGCTATGTCATTTATTGTGTGTGGTTTTCTATTTTATCTCTGTATATGTATCATGAAAATCAGACTCATGAAAATATCTAAATTTTGGCATAAATTTTACTGGAACATCAACAAGATTTGAAACCTATGAAAAACTTACATGGTATGAGATTGAGGTTATGAAAATAAAACCAAATTTGACATACGGGTGTTCTTTTTCTTCCGGAGGTAAGAACTTTTTTGAGTTTTCAAGAAAAGGCTGAGATCTTTCTAGGTTTTCAAGAAAAGGATGAGATTTTTTTGGGTTTTTGAGAAAAGGCTAAAATCTTCTAGCTTTTCAAGAGAAAGGGATTATTTTCCTTTTGAATGAAAGGTTTAAATTTTTTTGGGGTCTTAAGGAAAGGTCAAAATTTTTGTGGGTTCTCAAGGAAAAGCAAAAACTTTTTTGGGATTTCAAGGAAATGACGACATGGTAGAGATTTGAGGACATATTGGATGGGGCTTCCAACTTTAGTCCTTGGAGGGAGAGGATTGTTTTGGTTTTGGATGAAAATGGGATCTAGGAGTTTTCTAATCAAACTCTAATTGCTCCCACAGAGTGTGCATTACTTGTGGAGCAAAACAAAAACGGTGTGAGAGAATCATTCTTGATGGGGTGAAGGATCATATTATCCCTCACCTTGTAGGAAATAAGTCAGTAAGGGAAATGTGGGTAGCTCTCACAAATATTTACCAAAGTAACAACCGGAATTGAAGAATGTTGCTTCAAGAGAAGTTGAAAGGCACCAAAATTGCCAGTTTTGAAAACATTACTTCATATCTCACTAGAGCACCCAAGTACGAGATGAGTTGGCAGTAGTTTGGGGTAGCAGTGCTAGATTCAGAGTTGGTGAGAATCGCCTTAATTGGCTTCTCAATACATTGGGACTATTTTATCTGAGGGATTGTGGCATAAGAAAATCTTCCCGACTGGTAGAGATTATGTGATCACTTTACTCAAAAGGAGATAAGGGTAGGTCCCATGCATGTAAGAAAACAGAACAATGAGGAAGAGAACCTTTCTCTTGCACATAAGTGAAAGGGAAAGGCAAAGAAAGGCTCTGGTGGTGGAACTACCTCTAAAGGAAAGAAGAAGAAGAAAGATGAGCAAAGTGAAATGCTTTATTTGTGACCAGCCAGGACACTATGCTAGCCAGTGTCCCAACAAGAAGGTCAAGGGGAAGTCAAAGTTAGTAGCTTCAGCCAAAGTGGATTATTTCACAGATTAGTTTGAGAAGGAGTTCTCTTTGATAGGTTGTCTTTCTAGTACTGTGGCAACAAGCATGTGGTACATTGACAAGGGTGCTTCACGTACATGAGTATTTTACCTGTTTGACAAAAAAGGATCTAGACTTCCACATTGAACTTGGAAACAATGCCAAATGTAGATTCACCCAGGTACGGGATGAGTTGGTAGTGGTTTGGGGTAGTAGTGCTAGATTCAGAGTTGGTGAGAATCACCTTAAATGGATTCTCAATACATTGGGACTATTTTGTATGAGGGATTGTGGCATAAGAAAATCTTCCCAACTGGTAGAGATTATGGGATCACTTTACTAAAAAGGAGATAAGGGCAGGTCCCATGCATGTAAGAAAACAAAACAATGAGGAAGAGAACATTTCTCTTGCACATAAGGGAAAGGGAAAGGCAAAGAAAGGCTCTGGTGGTGGAACTACCTCTAAAGGAGAGAAGAAGAAGAAAGACGAGCAAAGTGAAATGCTTTGTTTGTCACTAGCCAGGACACTATGCTAGACAGTGTCCCAACAAGAAGGTCAAGGGGAAGTCAAAGTTAGTAGCTTCAACCAAAGTGGATGATTTCATAGATCAGTTTGAGGAGTTCTCTTTGATAGGTTGTCTTTCTAGTACCGTGGCAACAAGCATGTGGTACTGGTACATTGACAATGGTGCTTCACGTACATGAGTATTTTACCAGTTCGATAAAAAAGGATCTAGACTTCCACATTGAACTTGGAAATAATGCCAAGTGTAAAGCAGCAAGTGTTGGGACAATCATGCTCCAAAGGGAGTCTAGAAAATCATTGATGGTGAAATAGGTGTTGTATGTTTCGATGTTGATTAGTATCTACTATCAACATTAGAGGATAGGGGTTATTTTGTTACTTTCTAGGATGGAAAGGTATATCTTTACCCCAAGGGAACTAGCTTCAAAGTAGCAAAGGTGATTGGAGTTAGAAAGGGAAAGCTATACAAGTTACTATTTGAGACAAGCTAGGAATTGGTACATAGTAGCACAAACCTGTGCGAGCTCTAGCATAGGAGGATGACACACTTGAATCATGAGGCATTGAAGGTGTTGAGGGAGATTTCCATAGCTTTTCCACAATTCAACACAGGTTAACATGAAGTATGCAAGGGATGTGTGCTTGGGAATTACACCAACATAGTTTTCCCAAGCAGTGACATTAGGTCCAAGGGAGTCTTGGATCTTGTACATTCAAATGTGTGTGGTCCTATGTTAGCTACATCTTTGACAAGGTATAACTATTTTGTTATGTTCATGGTTGACATTTTAGGAAGACTTGGATCTACGTTGTAAATACCAAGGATGAGGTCTTCAGACGGTTTCAAGAGTTTAAGGCTCTTGTGGAGAACCAAATAGGAAGGAAGATCAAAGTGTTGAGGTTTGACAATGGAGGTTAGTACACCTAAAATGACTTTAAGGACTTTTGTGCAAGTGTAGGGATGAAGAGAGAGTTGATAGTTCCTTACAACTCTCAACAGAATGGGGCTGCAAAAAGGAAAAATAGGGCCATCGTCAGGGTTGCAAAGGCCATGTTGCATGACTAGAATCTTGGGTCCTTCTTATCTAGCCACGCTGTGAGATTTTTACCAAAGACTTTTATGTTTATCATGTAATCCAAATGTTAGGTTTAAGTGTCATTTCCATTCATCTAAGCTAATAGTTACATAGCTCAAGTTTAAAACATTTGGTCAGATCATCTAGTGGATAGAGGCTTTTTTTGGATTGATTGGTGGATGCCAATCACATTGCATTAATGGTGGTTGTTTTACTATTTACATTTTTACTATATCCGTGTCTATGAAAATTCTTTGAATTGTAGTAATGGGATATTGTTCTCCTAACTGAATACAATTTATGTCTTCTATTAAATTATTAATGGTAAATAGCGAATAATTCACACTGCAATTCTTCACAATAAAAATACGTTGTGGAAATAAAAATAGGTTCTGAGAAATAGATGCACACATGCAATAAAAATGACACCATTATTTTTGGACAATTGTCCCCAAAAAACTCTGAAGGGAAAACCAGTGTAGCAAATGAGGGTTTTATTATTATACAACAAATATAGAAAATTACAACTGGATTCCCAACTGGCAATCCTTCGGCAATTTATCTCCATTGGAAATATATTGGGAAAATCTTTCCCTTCACAACTACTCAATCTGGCCCTCTCTGGCAAACTTGCATTTCCCAGCTAATTCGCAGTCTTGGACTGGAAATACACATTGCTTTTGGAGAAAATTCGTTTTGCCTTTGGAACACCTTCGGATGAGCCGTCCTGCCTCTCTTTGCATCTGGAAAGAATTTTCTTTGCCTTCCAAGACTAGATCCGGGCACTAGCAACTGAATCAATCCTTCTTCCAGCAACTCACACTGCAAAATATGCCCTCCTTTGTTAGATAATTTAGCCTCTTATCCTGACTTTGGATAACTGGAAAACCTCCTGAGAATTTCTATGGAAATTTTTACTACTGCAAACCCTTGCTGCTATCTCTCCCTTGGCTCAAACTGCACCTCGCTGAATACTTTGAACTGGGTAATTCAAACTGTCTTTCTCACTTGATGTGTCTTCTCCAATCCCTTCGACCTACTCTTATAATCTATCACTGGAGCATCAACGACCAAGATCTAATCATGATCGATGGCTTAGATCCTTTTAGACCATTTTTTTGAAAGTCTCTAGGGCCAAACCGATTTCCTCAATTAATACCCATTAATTAATCAATTTTCCTAAGTTAGACTTAGAAACTTTTTAATTATTGATCAATTAATTTAATTGAGAGGTTTCTAACTGTTTTCTCTCGAAACCTTTTCTGGGTTTTAAAGACCCTGTGTTCCTTAGCCTCTCTGACACCTTAGAGACTAAAAACCTGTTCGATGCTACCATATTCATCACAAACTAACACTGTCATCATCTGAGAATCTACCAAAATAATGTGTCTACCTTGTCATGAACGACATCGCTTACCAACAGGTACTATTTAATTGTCAAACACAACCAACAACCTTTTGCAGTGTGAAATTATCACTAAATGATCTGGATAAATCTTGTAGTTTTCCTAGTAGTTTAATTACCAAAAGAAAATTTGCAAAAATTGCACAACCTTTTGCAGTGTGAAATTATCACTAAATGATCTGGATAAATTTTGTAATTTTCCTAGTAGTTTAATTACCAAAAGAAAATTTGCAAAAATTGCGACCCTTCAAAATTAAGCAAGCCCAAAAATAGACCTTTAAAGGTGAAAATCGGGATTTATTTTGCACATTGTGAGCTGCTTATGATTATGGGAGAGAGAAGAAACTTCTAGCATTGGTGAAAACATCCAGTGGTTGCTATTAGTTTATATTTAAATTTAAACGAAAGGGTGTAGTTTTTAAATGCACATTGATTTTTTCCAAATTTGTGTGTTGATGACCCACCAGTGTTGTGGAGAGAAGAAACTTCTAGCATGTTTTCATGGTGAAAACTTCTAGTGGTTGTTGTTAGTTTATATTTAAATTTAAATGA